>SNQJ01S0071598.1:19907-53566 GCA_010110895.2 Picea sitchensis | reverse complement strand
CAACTCAACTAGTCAAACTGAAGTGTGAACTAAAAGAGAATATTCTCCAGGTGGAATATTCTCTCCTAAAATATAGGAGACTGGATAATGATTAATTATGACTAATAAAAAAACAAAAACCTTAGGAAAAATAAATCCTAGGTGTGTGTGAAGTAACTAAGCATTTTGAGCATTTAATTTTTGAGCATTTTCATTTTTTTAGATCCAGGTAAAATATGTCTGCAAGCACTAGGATTGTTGACAAGCTAGAAGGTGTGGAAAAATTCCATGCCTGGAAGTATAGGATTGGTCTCATTCTTGAAGAGAATGAACTAGCAATATTTGTCAAACAAGAAGTGTCATAACCCGATCATGCTGCAGATAAAGCAAAGCATCAAAAGGACATGATCAGGGCCAAAAGAATCATTGGAAATTCAATAAATGATCACCTGATTCCTTATGTGTCATCAAAGAAAACTTTTAAATAAATGTTTGATGCCCTAAACAGACTATATGAAGGAAATAACATAAACCGAAAGATGAATCTAATAACTCAACTCAAGAATTCAAGGATGTAGAGAGGAGAATCAATCCAATAATATTTCTCCAGAATATCCCAATTCAAAGAAAAATTAAAAGCGATCAAAGATGCTATAGAGGAAGATGAACTTATAATGATGGCCCTTAATGGTTTTTCATGACCTTGGGATGCATTCATCCAAACCATTTGTGCAAGAAAGGAGAAACTAAAATTTGGCGATCTATGGGAAGAATGCATTCAAAAAGAATCAAGAGTAGCTAACCGAGAGGCTTTACTATCAAGAGATGAAGATCAATCCCTAACTACTCACACTAAAGGAGGAAGAAAGAAGTCTTACTTCCAGAAAGAAAATCACAAAGAGTCTTTCCCCCAAAACAAATTCAGTCATAAAGAATCTCAACCAAAGAGATTCCAGAAGAAAGGACAACGAAAGGAAGGAGATTACTCATCTGTCCAATGCTACCATTGTGATAATATGTGACATATTGCGAGACATTGTCTAGCTAGACAAGAAGAATAGAAGAGGAAAAATAAGAGGCACCATGCCCATGCAATTGAAGATGAAGAGCCACCCGCAAAGATGTTAAGAGAACAAATTAAAGACTATGTCTTAATCTCGTCCCTCTTAGGATCGGTAAGACCTGGAGAGGACACGTGGCTCATTGATAGTGGTGCTTGCAAGCACATGATAGGTCAAATATATATCCTCTCTTGCATTTAAGAAAATAAATTTTCTCAGAAAGTTACACTTGGAGATGATTACCAATATCCCATCAAGGGAGTGGGAGAATCAAATTACAAACTTAATTAAGGGAATTCAATGAAGATGAAGGACATAATCTATGTACCAGGTTTTACAAAGAACCTACTCTCTATATCATCTCTAGAAAATAAAGGCTTCATATTTGCCTTTATAGATGGATAATTTCTTATGTGGGCTAAAGGAGAAACCATAAAAGAAGAAATCGTCATTGGAAAAGAAGAAGGTGGATTGTATAAGATAAATGGTCACTCAGAAGCTGCCATGAGTCATGTCAATGAGAATCCATGTGAACTGTGACATAGAATATTATCCCACATCAACTACAAGGCATTACTGCATGTATGGAAAGAATACACAGGTCTACCAGAGCTCAAGGTTGACCATGAATGCGTGTGCAATGGATGTGCACAAGGGAAGAACATCAAGAACCCTTTTCCGAAGAGAGACAAAAAAGCAGAAGGAGTCTTAGAACTCATTAATTTAGATGTGTGTGGTCCAATGCCATCATCCTCCATCAATGGGTATGTATACTATGTATCTTTTATTGATGATTATTATCGTAAGACTTGGGTTTACTTTTTGAAATCAAAATATGAAGTGTTCAGTAAATTCAAGGAATTCAAAGCCTTGATAGAGAATCTTTTTGAAAGAAAGATAAAGATACTCGGGTCATATAATGGAGGAGAATACACCTCAAAATATTTTTTGAACTTCTGCAAATATGTCGGGATAAAGAGGGAGATCACCACTCCCTACAATCCTCAACAAAACAATGTAGCAGAAAGAAAGAACTGAACTATAATGGAATCAGTGAAGACCATGATCCATGATCAAGATCTTCCAATGTGATTATGGACAAAAGAAGCAATGACAATAGTATATGTATAAAACCAATTGTCCCATAGTGCACTTGGGTTCAAGACCCTGAAAGAGATGTTCACCAGAAAGAAGCTAGAGGTAAGCCATCTCAAAATATTTGGTTGCCCAGTATTTGTACACATTCTGAAAGAGAAGAGAAACAAGATGGAATCCTAAGGAAAGAAGGGAATATTTATGGGATACTATGAGGCCTCCAAGGCCTTCAAAATTTATATACCAGGTCACCATCACATTGAGATCAACAGGGATGAGATGAATATGCAATGCTCAAGAAATCAAGAAGATGTCAGCTTGAAGAAGTATATGAAGAGGAACATGTAGCTCCTAGAGTTACAGAATTAGTGAGGGAGGTTCCCATAATTGCAGAACCAGTGAGGGAAGTCGTAACTTCCCCTGATGAGGAAATTCTAGAAGATCATGACATAGTAGAATTTCAAGAACCTCCCTAGATGACAATCTCCCATAAGAGAAAGCATGCTTGGGCTAGGGAGCTTATTCAAGATGGAGAGAATTATGGTGTTCCCGAAGGAACCACGAGACAAGTGAAGGACCTAATCCATTCTCTAGTTATATGGATTTGATGTGTGATATCCTAGAGGAGGAGCCTACCTTCTTTGAATAAGCCATTCAAAAGAGAGAATGGGCAGATGCCATGACATAAGAATACCAATCCATAATAAATAATGATGTATGGGAAATAGTTTCTAGACTAAAGAGAAAGGATGTGGTATCTTCCAAATGGATCTTCAAAATAAAACATGTTGATGGAAGTATTTAGAAGTATAAAGCAAGGTTTGTTGCTCGTGGCTTTTCTCGAAAGGAAGGCATTGACTATGAAGAGACATTCACTCCTGTAGCCAGACACACTTCGATCAGAACCATCATAGCCCTTGCAGCTAAGATGAAGTGGAAGTTACACCAAATGGACATAAGGACAAATTTCCTAAATGGTGTCATCGAAGAGGAAGTGTATATAGAACAACCTCAAGGATTTGAAGTTGAAGACATGAAGACTCATGTCTTCAAATTGAAGAAGACTCTGTAAGGGTTGAAGCAAGCTCCTAGAGCTTGGTATGGCACGATAGACAATTTTCTGATGAGCTTGGGATTTACCAAGAGTAAAGCAGATTATAACCTATACTTCAAGGTTATGAATGATGATCCAGTGATATTGTTGTTGTATGTGGATGAATTATTCTTAACTAGAGAAGAAAATCTCATCACTGAATGTAAGAAGAATATTGCTTCATAATTTGATATGAAAGACCTTGGACTAATGCATTATTTCTTAGGTATTGAGGTATGGCAGAGCCCAGAGAGAATCTTCCTTAACCAAGGGAAGTATGCAGTCAAAATTGTAAAGAGATTCAACATGTTGGAGTGCAATTCCATGAATACACCCATGGAAACGAAGCTGAAGATATTGGTCGACACTTCATTAGAACTGATTGATGCCACATTGTACAGACAGAACAAACATCTTCAAAGTCCATCAATATGGGATGGTCTGCAATGCTTTCCACTTTATCTTTGGATTCCTCTTCCATTTGGGATGAAAAAATATAACATCCCTTCCTAAAACTGTTTTTCAACTGCATAGCTGAAATCTCTCAAACAACTACAACCCTTGGAGTGCCTTGAATATTCCATTGCTTTCCTTCTTCATCTACATATAATTGTCTTGTTGTAACACTCTATGACAACATGGTGTTTTTCCAACCAATACATGTCAATTATAAAATCATATGAACCCAATGGTATGATGTTTACATCTACCTTTGTGTTGAGTCTATTCATGTCTATCGAACAATATTTAACCAACTCATTTGATTTTCCTCTTAGCCCCAGTGGGTAATTGAACTAACCAAGATTTATTATGATTAATCCTTTGAAAATGAAATATTTCAACAATGTTAGATTTTATGTAACTATGGATAGATCCATAATCAATTAAAATTGATATGTGATGGTTATCAATCTTACTTTCCACTTCAATCATGGGAGATTGATATTCCGCTTGCTTGTTTTCCAAGGCCTTTTCCCAAATGAATGATGGGAGATTGATACTACCTTGGCATTTTCCCAAATGAATCTGCATTCTTGTGCTCATTTTGGGTTGAGAAACCTTGATGACTTGATTAGGAGTTATTCTTGAAAAATGGTGGCTTAAAACCTTTCTTCCTTTCATCCCTTTAACCCTTCATCTTGTCATTATAAATTTGATTTTCTCTCCTTATGGATTCTTCCAAATTTTTGGGGTTATTATATTGTATATATTCACTGTAGAAACATGGTAAACCGCCTAGAGGCCTTTTTATTTTTACCTTCTCATCCTTTATGAAGTCAACATACTTCAACAATTCAAATAACCTCTTCTCATATTCATCCATTTTCATACTTCCTAACTCGATTTCAAAGAAATACTTCATATTCCTTTCATAATAATGCTTAGACACATATTTATATTACAAATATCCTTTGAATTTCCTCCACGAGATCCTCTTCTCATCAAGGTGCTTGACTTGTTTAAGTTGATCCCACCACATGGTTTACTCTCCTTGCAAGTTGTATGCTGCAATCCTAGATTCTACGTTTGAGGGGTAATAATGCATCTAGAAATATTTCTTCATTTCCAATAGGTAGGCCTTGATCTCTTCTCCTTTCTTTTTCTCACCATTGAAAGTTGGTGGCTTGATGTTCCTGATTTTACCTTGAAAAATGTCTGCCTCGGAACTTCTCCTTTGCCTCTTGACAAGAGACACACTTGGGATGCTCCCTGGACTTGTACTTGCATGAATTATTCTAGTGGAATGCTTTGGAAAAATATGGCTCTTGCTCCTTCTTCTTGACTATCTATCATTTCCATGATCACCCCTTTTACTTTAGGATCTAGATGATGACACTTCTCCAGCACTAACTGCTTTCTTGGTGACTGTTTTCTTTGTTGAATTTATTGTGAAACATATTCAAACTTTGAAGTATCTCTTCTTAAGACTTCATAATCCTTTCATTATTTACCCTATAGCTCTGCACTTCCCTATGCATGCTCCTAATAATTACAGGCTATTGCCTACATCTTCTTCCATTTGAATCTGTCTCATCATTCCCCATGTTAAAATGCAGACCTATGACCTATTACTCATGGTTGTAATATCCATGTGCATATTCCATAACTCCAGTCCCCATATAAGTACCAACGTTTCTTTCCTGTACCTCTAATTCTACAAGAAATGTGCATGTAGTAATTATTGTTAGAACATGAATAACATAAAACATTTCATCAATTAGAATGCATGTTACTCTTTACCCCAATTTATGAAGGACAAAATGCACCAAATCAAAATTTGATTCCTTATATGCATTCCTCTATGAAACATATTTCCAATGGTTGTACTCATGCCTCAGTAGGAGTTTTGAGTGAAAAGTTACAACATTTACAAGTTGCAAATTTCCACTCATTTACTTCTACATAAATATATTTATTACTTTATTATAAATAATGCCTAATTCAAAATTTTGGGTCTATCGATGTCTTCTAGTCTTCAATACCTTTCCAACAACTACTTATTTTCTCAAAACCGAGCTCCGAGCTAAAAGTTATGGTTTGGAGAAATTTTGGTTGTTTTACCCAATTTACCCCATGTTTTCTACACGTGACTTCTTTTTCTTCTTGCACATTTTAACAAACCCAGATTATAAATATGGCTCCATGACTATTTTCTATGGTTCATACTATTTCCATAGACTACTCTTGTGCACCAAACAGACTTCTAAGCAAGGAGTTATGCCCTCTAGAAGTAATTTGGTGACAAAATTTTACCTTAACTATTTTGGTTGTAACTTTCTCATATGAGCTTTGGTTTGCACCCATAATAGCTCATTGGATAACCCTCTCCGAGTTATTTTATTTACTCTATAGAGACAAAGCGTACATTGGTACATGTGTTTGTCATGGGTTTTGATTGGCTAAAAACGTCATTTAGGGCCTGAAAATTGTCTCGCAAGTTAATGAAGTTCAAAAATATGAAAAAGTCGAAACAATTCATTTAAAAATGACTATTTTACTATTTTAATATCGCTTTTAATTTGAGTGGTCGATCTCAAATTAGGTGACGTTTGATTCGTTGATATGAAAACCATCGACGATCAACGATCGACACTTTCCTTTGGACACATGCAACATTTTCCCCAAATTTCTAACCTGGCCATCGACCCTCTTGGACAATCAATTCACAACCAAATGTTAAAATGACCAAAATGATCATGGATCATCGGTTGTTGGTGATTTTCAATGGCAAATGAAACTGCTCACCAATTCGGTCAATGCCTGATCATTGGCCCATCTGTTGTTGATCATTTCTCTCAGAAACCACTTGCAAAACATCGCTAAATAGACCGACCCAACCATTGGTTATCGTCTGTAAGTGGTCTGTGTTGATTAATCAAAACAATTATCTAATTTGATTGACCAAACTATCGGCCATCGACCATCCCTGTTGGTTGATGTGGCCACTATTGACATGACATGATAGATGAATGTTTACGTGGCATGACACGTATATTATAACATGGAATCAGGTAAACTTGGCATGCCATGTGGATGATAATGTAGCATGACATGTCATCACCCTCTTTTATCCATCGTCCATAGACCATTTCTCTTGGAAAACCCAAACATCTCTATGAATCGGCCAACACATGACCATCATCCCATTGGACAAAATTTATGTTGGTCTAACTTCAAAACTTTGCCAAATCGACCAAAACTTGACCATAAGCCCATTGACCATCAATTGGAAACCAAATACTTTACCCATCCGATTGACCTAACCATTGACCATCGACAATTTCCTTTGGCAAATTCCAACACTTCGAAACATTTTTGAGCAATATTTGATTAATTTGGATCATTTATGTACCATTCAAAAATGATCTTATCCATTGATCTACTTAAATTCATCCAAATATGTCGATGCTCGACCATTTACCATCAATCATTGGATATTTCTTTTTTCTGAACCAAAATCTTCACCAACTGAGTTGACCCAACCATCAGTCGTTGGTGATTTCTCTTGGGAAATTTATAACCCTTATAAATTTGGACCAAATCCCTATGAATTTGGACTGTCGATATCCAAGCCAAGATAATCTTGTAAATGTGTTGAACCTGGATATAATAGATCTAGCTAAACAATAATACACACATTTATGGAGATAATTTAAGAAAGAAGGAGAGAAAGAATGGAAGAATGATCATTAATTGTTGTGAATAATGAATAATTTACACATGATATATTTTGTATAACACAATGAGTGCACACTGGATGAGAAATAATGTGCCACGATGGTGGTCTAGAGTGATTTGGACACACACTAGCAGTTATGAGAGTGAACTGCCACCTAGTTGAGTTAACTAGTCAACTATTCTTTGGTTAACTGACTGAACAAAGAGTAGTGAGGAGTTAAATCAAGAAATCATCGGTAATTCATTAGTCTGGTGATGATCCCAAGGAAAGTGCACATTAGATGGTGATGATACCAATGTTGCATGGTGAAAAAACCAATTCAACATCTAAACTCAACTCATCTAGTCAAACTAAAGTGTCAACTAAAAGAGAATATTCTCCCCTAAAATATAGGAGACTGGATAATGACTAATTATGACTAATAAAAAAGGAAAAACCTTAGGAAAAACAAATCCTAGGTGTGTGTAAAGTAACTCCAACACCCCCCCTGGACATCACTATGGTGAAAATAAAGAATGGGTCCCAACAACGAGGCCATGTTAGGTACCCAAATACAAAATATACATTGAAATAAAGTGAGGAAATAGGGAAAATGTCATGGGAAAACGTCATTCGCGTTAGGTACCCACCATACATTGGAAATAAAGTGAGGGAAATAGGGAAATGTCATGGAAACGGCCATGGGAACTCTCAAGGTACAAATGTATGTAAAAATAACTACAGTTTCTAGGAAACTATGTCCTTCACTCCAAGACGAATTTGCAGAGAATGGAATTTCTTCTCAGTGAAGGTCTTGGTAAAGATGTTTGTCATATGTTCTGCTGAAGGAAAGAACTATAGGTTGATGATCCCTTCATGTACTAAGTCGCAGATGTAGTGCATGTGGATCTCGGTGTGCTTCATCTATTGCCTATGAAATGGATCTTTGTAGAACTTCAGAGTGCTTTAGTTGTCACACTAGATGATGATCGGATGATGAAACTAAATGCCTAACTCAGTGAGAAAATATTGTAGCCACATAGCATGAATGGTTATGTTAACTACCCCCCTGTACTCTGCCTCGGATGGGGATAAAGAAATTGCATCTTGATTCTTTCTCTACCAATATATAGGTCCAGAACCAATACTGAGTGAGTAACCAAATGTGGACTTACGATCAGTGTTATCGCCAGCCTAGTTAGAATCAGTAAACCCGATGAGATCTAATGTAGATTTTGTTACATAATGAATCCCAAAGGTGATGGTGCCTTGTATGTATCAAAGGATACGCTTTGCATCTTTCCAATGTAGCTCATGCATCTCCTACATGAACCTGGAAACTGTACCAACTGCATATGAGAGGTCTAGTCTAGAGTGTGTGAGATACAACAATATCCCCACTAGTTGTATGTATAGTGTGTTGTCAACCAATGGAGTCTCCCCTCCATCGTCAAGTTTGAATCCTGATAGGAAAGGAGTCAGAGCAGACTTGCATTATGCCATGTTAAATCTCTCAAGGAGATCTCGTGCATACTTGGCCTGAGACAGTTTGATTCCCGATGCATCCTGACTGATATCGAGTCCAAGGAAGAAGTGTAGCGGACCCATGTCTGTCATCAAAAACCTGTCATGTAGAATCCTCTTGACTGTAGAAATCGTTGAATTCAAGAAACTGGTGATCAAAAAGTCATCAACATATAGAACTAAAAGTAGAAGTGAATCAATCGTCTTGATCATGTATACATTCAAGTCTGATTTACAATGGACAAAGTTGTGTGACAACAGGTAGGAGTCCATCTTGGCATACCATGCCCTCAGAGCCTACTTGAGGCCATAAAGGGACTTCTTTAGTCGACAGACCAAAGATGAGTTCTGCATAAATCCCTGGGGTTGTTCCCTGTATATCTCCTCAGAGATATCACCATGAAGAAACACATTCTTCATGTCCATATGATGGACTTCCCATCCTTTGTATTTTTCAATGGAATGTGCCAATCGTATGGAATCTACATTTGCTACTGGAGTGAAGTTCTCATCATAGTCAATACCATGAACCTGCCGAAAGACTTTGGAAACAAGCCTAGCTTTGTATCTTTTAATCTATCCATATGTTGTGCTCTTGATCTTATATACCCATATGCACCTAACAAGTTTTCTCCCAGAAGGAAGGGGAACCAAATCCCAAGTCTAGTTCTCGAGGAGGGAGTTGTAATCCTCCTGCATGGTGGATTCCCAAAAGGGATTTCCAACAACCTCACCATAAGACTTTAGATCTGAAGATTGAACCGAGAAAATATTCCTAGAGGGAAATGTTTAAGTGGAAGTGAGTGCAACAGTAGGCTCATTGAAATCATATCAATTCCTCGTAGTGTCAGCTATATCACCAATGAGATCCCCTGCATCTTGAAGAGTAGTCTGTGCCCACTTGGGCCTCTTCTCTAGCTCTACAATTTCTTCTGGATGCTCTGACTCTGCAAATGACTGTACTGACTCTGAATCTAAAATCATATGAGTCCTATGAATCAGAACTCTCTTTTGAAGAATATTCAACATGTGCATTCTCATCATCTTGGATAGGTGGAATAATGAAGGTGTCTGGATGCAGATGATGAAGTACATGCAAGATACTTTCCTCAAATTGGACACTTCACTCAATGATGATTCATTCTGAGGAAATATCAATAATTCTATATCACTTCACACAGTCGGGATATATAATAAAAATACACTCAGTGCTCTGTGGATCAAGTGCATTCCACTTTTTAGAGGGAATCTGGGCCCATGCACGTGAACCGAAAATGCGAAAGTGGATCACTTTTGGTTTGAGGCCGCTCCAAGCCTCGTAGTGGGTGTTATCCTTGATAGATCTATGGGGAGATATATTTTGGATTTATGTTTCACAATTAAGTTCTTCATCCCGTAGTTTCTGTGGTAGTGACTTTGCATGCAACATGCAAGATGCCATCTCCCATAGAGATCTATTTTTCCGCTCAGTAACTCTTTTTTGTTGTAGAGTATAGGGAACTGTGTGTTGCAACTGAATCCCTGCCTCATGGAAAAGATTATGGATATCATGATTTACATACTCTCCCACATTATAATTTCAAAGTACATTGATCTTCTTTCCAGACTGTGTCTCAACTAAGGATTTGAAATCTTTGAGGTGTTGAAAGACCTCGGATTTTTGCCTGAGAATGTAGATCCATGTAAAACGTGAGAAATAATAATAAAAAAATGATAAAAAACCTTTCTTTGTTGATCGATGGATGCATAAAAGGACCCATAAGGTCACTATGGATCAAATATAAAGGTGCAGAAGCTCTTTGAGACTTTCCTTTGTCGAATTTCTCTTTAGGGTGTTTTCCGAGAACACATCCCTCACATACTCCCTTGGAGAAATGGATGTCTGGTAGACCATCAACCAATATTTTCTTGCTAAGTTGTTGCATGTATATGAAATTCAAATGTCCAAACCTTTCATTCCATATCCTACTACTTTCATTCGCATGAGTCAACAGTAAAGTAGAACCAGGTTCAATGAATTCAGAAAATGTATACAATCTAGACCGATGATTTACCTCACCGGTAACAACGCTAGAGTTGGTTTTCATGTCGTAGATGTCCACGGAATTTGGTGTGAATATGAATTTATTTCCGGTTCCGAAATTCATCATATGATACATAGAGAGAAGGTTGACAAAATTTTTGGGAACGTGCAACACATTCTCGAAGCTTTTGTTGGTGAGTTCAATTCTTCCTTTGCTGGTGACTTCGACATAAGAGTTGTCCCCCATCAGAATATGAGGACCTTTGCATGAATCCAATGAAGAATATACTTATTTTTAGGCATCCATGTGATGCGATGCTCTTGAATCAATAATTCAAGCATCAAGAGAGGAGTTGATGGCAATTAAGGCATGGCTAGAATTTTCTTTCTTAGGATTCAAATCTTCTGGCTTCTTCTTCTTGGCACCATTGGGAATGTGATCTCCAAGTTTGTCTTGTTGAATTATTTGAGACATTAGATCTATTTTATTTTACATGCAGTGGATTCTGGATGGAATCCTTTGTGATAGTATGAGCATTTCTCCCCTTTTCTTCCCTTTCCCCCTTTGGATTCGTAGGCATCGGTGAAGGGTTTTGTGTACCCTTCCTTCTTCGGATGTGCATGAGATTTTTTTTTATATTTATATTTATATTTCTGATATTTTTGGCTTCCATCATGCATACTGAGTGCATGTTCCCTTGGATCTTTTATTGTGCCCATATTGATGAGTTTGGTTTTCTCTTATGTCAGGGCTTCGATAAATTCCTCAAGAGAAGGCATCTTCTAGGTGGATCTAGAGGTGAATCTGATAGACTGGAATGTGGATATGAATACAGAGAACTCAGGACCAATATTGGAGAGAACGGTGAGAACCATTTGTTTCTCCTCCTTCAACTTATCAACCCCACAAAATTTGAGTTGCGACAGTAAATCCTTGAATTTTGTAAAGAAATCCTGGATATTTTCGAAGATTTTTGGATCCAATGTGAGTAGTTCCACCTCCAACATGTGTCCCCTCATGTCATCCTATTTTCCAAAGAGCCCTTCCAAGGTGGTCCAGGCTTCGTTGGGAGTTTTACAGGAAGATATGTGAAAAAGGAGATCGAGAGAAATAAGACTGCAAATTGTTCTGAGTGCCTCATCCATGCGATTTAAATACTTGGATTTTTCTATGGCTGATTTTGGTTATTTATATGTATTCAAGGTTAGCCTATACAAACCTCTAGTTGAGAGATGCATGGTTATTTTCTCCTTCCATGCAAAATAGTTGTAAGGTGTAAGAATGAATTCTTTTTGGAAATCCATCTTTCCGCTGTCTTCAATCTTTTGTACCTGCGAAAAAATTTGGTGTAGCTTTCCTTAGCAGTATGTCGGCTATGATACCATGTAAATGTGTTGAAACTACACAAAATAGATCTAGATAAACAATAATGGACACATTTGCAGAGAGAAATTGAGAAAGAATTGAAGAATTCTCATTCATCGTTGTGAATAATGAATAATTTACACATGATATAATTTGTATAAGTCAATGAGTGTGCACTGGACGAGAACCAATGCACCATAGTGGTGGTATATATTGATCTAGACACATACCAATGGTTACGAGAGTGAAATTCCACCTAGTATAGTCTCTCAGGCAGTTACGGGAGTGAACTGCAACCTAGTTGAGTTAACTAGTTAACTAGTCTTTAGTTAACTGAATGAAGAGAGAGTAGTGAGGAGTTAGCTCAAGAAATCAAGGGTAACACGCTAGTCTGGTGATGATCACAAGGCAAGTGCGCATTATTTGGTGATGATCCCAATGTTTCATGGTGACAAAATCGATGCAGCATCTAAACTCAACTCAACTAGTCAAACTGAATTATCAACTGAAAGAGATGATTCTCCAGGTGGAATATTCTCCCCTAAAATACAGGAGACTGGATAATGACTAATTATGACTAATAAACAAGGAAAACCCTTAGGAAAAATAAATCTTAGGTGTGTGTGAAGTAACTCCAACAAATACTGGCCATCGATCGACTCTAACTCCCAAACAAATGGAACTGATCTAGAACGTCGATGTGATTCAACTTCCCAACCACCAAAAATGAATCTAGGTCTTTGATATACTCAACCCTTTCAAATTATTGAAACCTTATGAATTTTTAAATTTATCAAAGTGAATCTGGGTCATTGATCTTGAGGTCAAATACGATTTGATCGTTGATTCATTGAACTCTGTAAAACACTATGAAAACCATTAAAACATAAAATTCGACCATTCCAAGTCGATTTTAGCCCCGCAAATTTGCATATTGTCTCCATTAAACCTCTCTTTGATGGTTGTGAGGAAAATCCAAACTGTGTTTTCTCACAAATTTGTGGATTTCTCTCTAATTTATCCATTTTCCCCCAAATTCACACAAACTTAAATTGACAACAACGAATTTGCAAAATTTGCACTGGTCTTGGATCATACAAGATTGATGTTTTAAACATAGGCTCTGATACCATAATGTAACATCCTCCATCCCAATTGAGGCTCATTACATGAAAAATACTCATATAAATGAAAATTTATTCTATCTAATTAATTTCCTATAGCTTATCAGCTACAATTACAACCAAATTTTAATTGTTGTCTATTATTGTAAATTAGATATATCTAAAACATGCCAAAATAACATGTAAATGCGGTAAGTAGATCATTACAACAACATATAAATCATTCTCAATTACAGAGTTAATGCACAACAAATAAACTCATAATGCAACTAGAAAACAAGATAAAACACTTATCTTTTATAAACAGTTGTTCAACACACTATTTGGGATGGACATTCCACCCAACCATAGACTTGTTGTTCCAAACATCAACAAAAAGTCACCCTTGAGTTGGGGATAGAAATCCACAAAAGAGGATGGTATCTCATTGTCCACTCACAACTCAGAAATCCCATAACCCATTGATATTCTCCTAGAACTATCCCTATTTTCCACCAGATCTCTTCCTCTTGACCTGCCCAACCCAAGGAATGTACCCTTTCACTGATCTCAGTTTCTAGGGCATCCCATACGTTTATCATAGTCTTTATAGCATATGTAACCAAGAATCTCTCAATTGGCAAACTCAAGGGAACTCATTTCTAGGAAAACTACTAGAAACAACAACAAACACTTTCTATTACAGTTTAACTCACTCGCAAGTTCACTCTTCAAGATTGAAAACATGGTTCTTTAGTATTCAACTCCAAATATGCTCCAAAAATGCTCTAGTATGCTCTAGAATTTTCGTCCATGGATGTTCCAATTCTTAACTCTCTCCTTGTTTTTCATACCAAAAACTTAATGTGTCTAAAACTATTTTAGCTTCCCATACGAATTTCTTACCTTTTGATTTCTTGCTTGGCTCACACACTTCCCCGAGATGATTTTACTCAGCCCCCATGCTCCCAATAAATATGGGATGTTATTTCTCAACCCACCTTCTTATATGTATCCAATGATTTCCTTTGGGAACACTCAATTAGAAAATAGATTTTAATACACAATGATAATAAAATTCAGAAATGTGGGTGGAATTAATAGACATGGGCAATTACCCCTTGGACCCCTCTCTTAGAAATTCTCCTAGATCCTCCCCTCTCTTGTGGATTAATTCATCCCCCATCTCTGCCCATGTACCCTTATAAACTTGCATCATATTTTATTATTAAAACATATAAATATAATTCACATATTACATCGCTTGGTCATGGCCACATATTATATATACATTAAGCATTAATTAAATAGGGTATTATAGTGGGGATGTTACATGACCATACTACTATTAAATCCTCTGCTAGAAAAAGACTACTTGAACTAGTATATGGATTAGAAGCTAAGTTACATATTCATTTCCAAATACGTGTCTTTCAATTAATGCAAAATGTTACAACAAAACAAGATACAATACAAACAACAATTGATCAACTTGTGGAATTGGAAGAATCTATACATCTCGCTCTTGACCAAATGACTAAGATTCAAGAAAATATCAAAGGAAGATGTGATCATAAAGTAATATAGAGAGATTTCAAAGATGGAGACATGGTCTTGTTATGGGACAAAAGAAAAGACAAACCATGTATGTATAAGAAAAATGATATTATTCGGAAAGGGCCATATATAATCTAAGGAAAGGATGGGATTAATTCCTTATACTTGATTGACCTTGATGGAAAGAGGTTGCCTTCATTGGCTAATGGGAAACTCCCCAAACTCTACTTTCCAACTGATACATAATTAATTATAGTTTAGGTAAGAGAAAGCAGGTTGTGTGTTATTCATATTTTTTTGCACTCTTCCTTGTTCTTGTGTCATGCCGATTTTTATGCATATTTAAGTACTTTCTTCTAAAAAAACTAGAATAAGAGGGGTAGTTTAGGAGTTATTTATTGCACATAATTTTATAACTTTTCATATTCTAGGCTGACTGTATTGCTCTATTACTTTTTAACTAATGATTTTGTTGTATAATCTAGCAAAGATATTAGAGTGATGTAGATTACAAGTCTTGGAGAACCATATATGTTAAGTTTCTCATTCACTCTATTGTACCTACAAACCCCATTATATTTCCCTATTTCAAGAAAATTTAATGCCCCACCCTACCAAATTTTCTTCCTAAACTATTGAAGGGAAAGCGTATTTCCTCAGGTTTGAACAATCTTGTGTTATTTATAGAAGAAATATTTTTTTTTTATCTCCTCTTTCTTATTATTCATTTTTCCTGGCATAAAATTGTTTGAAGAATCGATTATTTAAGATCCTACTTGTCCCCAGTTTACTTTGAATTGATTTGATATTAGCCTCTGTTTTAATCAGACTCATGCATAATGATCTACAGTGGTCACTATATTTTCAGAAAGAGGAACCTACAATCCTATTAGACTCTTTTTGTTCAGGGAAAGATATTTCATCACACTCAAACATTTTTCCTACAACCTAAAATTCGCAAGCTTATATGACGTGCCTTTACGAGATATCCCCATCAAAATCTCAAGTTATATTTTGTTTATGACTTTTTCAAAACCCACAAGCCTATTTTGAAGATATTTTTGGGATGCTATAGATGGAGTATCATTATAAAATGTTTTCATATCTTTTCCAAGGTCCACAGTCCACAAGCCTATCGGGATTAACTTTGCATAGTTTTATTTTCAAAATCATGATATGATCTTTTATTATGTCTTTCCCAAAGTACGTTTCCTGTAAACTTGTCGAAAATTCCTTTGTGAACTCTTCTTGCCAAAATGGTAACTCAACCTTGTATCATGATCTTCCCAAAGCCCGCAACCCGCAAGCTTCACGTGATTATTTTTTTGAGTTTTGTCCATCGAGGCGTTAAGAAATCAACTTTTCTCCCGCAAGCTTCTTCCTGCGAACCTTTTTCCTACGAGCTGCCTCCCATGAACCTTTTTCCTACGACATTACTCATACTATACCTTCCAACCCATTGAAATCTCGAATTTGAATGCATTGATTACAAAACAGTAGGTCTTCAAGGAACTAAGTATAGACTTGACATACTAGGTATGATAGTTATTTATCAAAGAAGATGGCATAATATACGCTGACATAAGCCTATCCTTGGCTATTAAGATTTATTTACTGAATTGATTGACATAAAAACAAAACAATTGTAAAAGAGTGAATTTGCCTATGTTCTATGATATTATGTGTGTTTGTAGTGATTTTCAAAAGCTCAAATGAAACCCTTATTGCACTATAAATTGTGTAGGATTTACAAGGCCGGCATATCTAGAGCTCAAATGAACAGAGGGAGGGATCCTCTTGCTAATGTACCTGCTTAGGAAAAATATTAGGATACCTTAATGATGTCTAATACCAACCATTTTAATGGGATCAACATATGTGATACATGGAATGAGATGTATAGGCTATTTTCCAATGAGAATTTCCTAGAAGAAGATGAAGACATCGATATGTACAAGAATATCAAGAAGAATGGGCTATATGTCATTTCTTTTCAACCAACAATTTTTCCATACAATGATGTATTGAAATGGGTATATGCATGTCTAGATCCAAAGAAAACCATGATCTTGAATGAAGGAGGAAACCCCATCACTTCATTAAAACCAGACTATATTCATAGGATGTACCAATTGAAAAAGACAAATGTTTACCTCAATAAGCAGTTTATGGATGCCTTCAACAAGGTGTTGAGCACTCAACACACCCTAAAAAGTCTATGTCCATTTCTACCTTTTGGGTACCACTTGATCCTTTGCACTGTCTACTTTCACTTTAGTATGAAACTGATGCCTGTGCTTGTCTTTTATGTTTCATATTTGAATTGTTTAAATTATGCTTGAACATATGACAAAGAATCATCTTAACTTTAAATGGGACTTAACAACTATGTAAGGAACTGACTATCTAAAGCTTTCCCCACAACATGCTTAGGAAGTTTGGCATCGGTAAAGGTTAAAGGTGAGGATAATCACTTGAGAAGTTCAAAATATCCAAGCATCAATATTCATCGGCGTCGGCGGATGAAAGTCTCTTATTTTGCAAATGATCTTCTACAGGAATATCGATGAAGACCGACCTATTCGGCTTCAGCAGAAAAATGAAAAGAGTAAGCACCGCACAAGGAGAGGAGTGGTATCGCCGACCACCGACTCCCAAATGATTTAGGCATCAGAATTTTACAAAATGATAATCCACAAAGAAAACTAGACATTACTTTTTCATTTTAATGCCGATCCCCGATGCCATCCGAACATCGGCAGTCGCGGTATCTATCTCTCCTTACTCACCAGCCGAGTGCTAAATTTTATGTTTAAATATTTTAATAACCCCGATTTAATAGTGCCATGTCAGCATCAATCAACATCGGAAGTTATGAAAGGAACATATTGACAAACTTACAAGGCAACTCATAATAATAACAATTATAAATCCCATATTTTGTGCAAAAAACTTAGATAAGAAAACACAATAAATTTACATACAAAAGGGGAATGTGATACATTCAAAACACTTTCCTGGTTTTTCATATGATTAAAGATCCCTCCAAACTCGGGTTACATACATTTAGACACCACCGACATCTTGACTAACCAACACGGTCATACTGAGAATATAAAACCCTTACAAAAAAAAGAAGAGAAAAACGTCAAGCGTCACTTTGGGGAACACAAAGCAAGAGCCCTCCCATTATGTATCTCCTGCACATGGACCTTTTCTCGGACTACTCATCGCACCCTACAATGTTTTCTTTTCTTCTTTCATTGTCATCCTCTACGCCTCACGCAGCTGCACAATTATATCTTGTGCTTCCTGAAGCTGTCTCTAGAGCCAAACTGTGCTTCCTTCGCAACCTTGTGACGTCAACGCCTCCCGGTTCTTCGGTGCCAACTGGCTCCACAACTCTCTATTTTCTTGGTAGATTTTAGCTATGGAAAGTTGATCCCTCTCTAACTTCTAGATGGGACTCTTAATGGGAGAACTTAGTGCCTTTTCTCTTCCCTTTCGTCTCCTGCTTCCTCTACTAATAGTCCCAACATGTTTCATCCAGTTAGTGAGCATTATAGACTCCTCAACGGCTGGATGTACACTCAGCTCAGCTGGGAGGCAGTCTTCTTCCCTTTTTCCCTTATCTTTCCTAGGATTCCCCCTTCTCCGTGGTATCTTCTCCTAAGATGGCATGAGCCCCAGGATTTTTCTTTCAAATGAACTTCTCTCCACCCCCACCTCCACTAGAGACGCTGACACCATTTTTGAGCAAAGGCTAGTAGCTCCCATTGGAGCTTCAAGGACACTGGAAGCCAACAAGAAAGAGTCCCAAGCACACTGGGGCTCAGACCTGGAACTCTAGCTACCTCGCAAACCCCTTCCCTTGTTTATAGGGGAACCCATAGAGAAACAACGTAGTGGCTTAGACGTCTGCAGATGGTAAAGGACTACTACATGGTGTTTCTCCATAATAAACTCGCAAGACCAGCGTTATAGAGGTATAAACTCGGCATATGTGTAGAATTCCCCACCGAACTCATAGAATTTATAGCGGAACGAAGAAGAGAAATAGAGTGTTCCAAAGAACACTCATGCCTTGCGACAGTATGTCTTGAATATTTAACACGTCACAGCTGCTCGATGGATGCAATCCATAACGCATAAAACGATGCCAATCGGAGTTGTAGGGAATATATGGTACGATAATTTCAATCTCCTTAAACCCCCCGACTTCCATTATTAACGAATTATAGTTGACAGACTTGGTGATACAGCTTCTGGAGGCATTTAATGACTTCCTTATTACGATAACTAACCTTTTGGGAGTGTGCGCGCGCACGCTTGACTCTGGCGTCTTTTCCTAGTCCTAAAGGTCAAGCAGCTACTATCATGGTTCCGAGACTCATATCTGTAGTACCTTATTTTCTACTCTATGGCACGTTGATGTGATTCATTTAAATTGAATAGGATCGGTAGCGTGGAAAAAGACATCGCAGGTCATTTGAAGGGGCGACTAGGATCACGTAAGTATTGCACGATCGAGATTAACAAACTCCACAGGTATGCATTGGTTTATTCTGTTTCTTTTTACCTTATATTATATTACATGATCACCAAAATACCTCAACCCCGACTAGAGGAAAGATTCCCTGATTACCAAACAAATCTTGCTTCGTAATCTCGTCGAAGAACTCGAAAGAAACATCGAAGTAGAATCAAAAGAGCAATAAAGGATATCGGGCTCCCCGAGTTTGGCACCCCAGATAAATTTATCGAATTGAGCGATGTAAGCAAGATGAATGCCAAACAAGACTCGCTATGGACCAAAGAGCTCGCAAAGATAACCAATGTGAAGCCAGGGCAAGTGTGACAATTCGCAGAATATCCAATCAGAGCCTGAACCATGCTACAGTATTTAAACTCTAGTTTAGTAAAGTACTGGGTGCATGTAGTGTATATCAGAGGAATATATGCAGCTCTGAAGGAAGAACAAAGATTTCCATTGGCCCAAACTTGTGAAGAACTATTTATCAGCTGGATTGAATACAAGAGAAGTTACCCTTTCAAAGAAATATCTCAGGTTCACTGTTAAACTTTATATTATAAATAAAGACATCGAAAAATTAGTTAAGGGTCGATGGTTATTGTAAGAACTCTTTATGTTTTGGTTGTTAAGAATGATTTTGAAGCTGTTATGAATGGAGGAGTCATTATGGACCGAAGACAAACTATTTTCATCAAATGCATGTGATTGGACTTGGAGAAGAATTACTTCCTATCCTGTTTCATGAATGATGCAGTAATGAGTAAGAGAAATTAATTCTATTGTCAAGTTATCTGGTGCAATGTTTTGATGTGCTTTTCTTTAATGATGAAGATAAATTGTTGTGTTATTATGTGATGAATGGTTATGATAGATGAATTATTTTTCTTGCCATTATCTTATTACATATGTTCTTTCTTTTTGATAATTAGTTTCTCATACAGTAATTGGATGCTCACATGGTTAATGTATTAGTACTAGGCCTGTAGTATAGAATCATTATCTACATGCTTGAGAAATAGGTTATCCCAAGCTCAGCCTCTTCCCCAGTAGTTAAAACTTAATCTTGTTTGTTGTCAAGTTGGTTTATACTGGCTTCCATTTCTCCTACTAGTCCCACCCAAGAGAAAATATAGAAGAAAATAGTCCTAACTAAAGGAAGAGCCTTCACAAGAAAACACAAAGCCCATCAATAAATTGGTCGGATCACAAGATCTAGAGAACCATTCGATATTCAAATGCTACAGAGTCTAATTGGGCCTTGGTGGATGGTTTGGTTCCTTCTGCTGATTCAGGGATTTAAGACCCGTCAACAGAATTGGCACTAGAAGGAGGGTCTGAGAATGAATGGTTGAATATATATTTTATATAGCATTTCAAACAACCAATAGATTTGTAACAACCCAAAAGCATGGCTAGTCATTCAATTGGAAGCCCACACATGCTGAGTACTCCCAAAGTGGGTAACTCACCCCAGCCCGAGGAAGAACCTTTTCACCCTAAAATACCTTACGCCCTTCCTCACGAGTAAGTAAATCAATTCAAGAGAATCACAAGAGACTACACCCGGTAGATCGGTGTGTTGTCCTTAGCTCCCATGCTCCCTCGAAGAAAAAAAATAATAAGACTAGTGGTTAGCACTCCCGACGAGGTTTTCGTACACTCCGTAGAATACTTAATATAGTTTGCAATTACCGAAATTCAAGAACCTCTTGATTTGATACCCGAAACACCAACAGACAACATCTTCGATCCAAACGACTTTTTGGAAGAAGAAGAGATCGACTCGGATTCTGAAGATATGGAAGGTAATAATAACCATGAGGAAGAAAGGGAAATACTACTTCAGAACAACCAACCTTGGTTGTTCGAAGATGTCGTGGCCATCCCTTGACGAGTACATAATCTTCCCTGGCACCCAAAGAAGATGTTTCCCAAGTACGACCCTGAGACTTCAGGTTTACCTGAAGATCATATCAAGAATTTCATACTCACGATTAGAATCATGAACATTCAACATGAAGACATAGTCTGTAGACTTTTCCCCTAAACATTTGAAAATTCATCTTCCACGTGGTATTTTAATCTACCAGTAGGATCTATAACTAGCTAGACCAAGTTCCAGAAATATTTTCTAGATAAATTTGCAAAGGAAACTACTACGGGAGCTCTGATGGATGAGTTTTTCGTAGCCACCATGAGTCTAAAAGAGAGGGTCAAATATTTCAATCAAATATTCATGACCATCTTAAACAAATTCCATCCCTCTAATGCGCTCAGAGCTTCTATTTCTATTTTTATGCTAACGCGCTCCCAGCTTCTATTTCTATGTTTGTAAAAAGAGCCACTAAGAAAAACCTGGTGGAAAATTTTGAAGAGGCCAAGACAATAGAATTCTAGATGAAGGGATGTAAAAAAGGATAGGCCTGTCTAGTAAAAAAATAAGCCCGGCCCCCTCCCAGGAGAGGACTCCTTTTGACTAGACTGTTGGGGAAACTGGCTGAACAAACTCCCGACAAAGGTAATGGAGATATAGAAGATCTACAAGGCATGTTTAAGAAATTATTAAATGAGATCATAGACATGAAGAGAAATGTCAGAGAAGGAAACCAAGGCCAAAGGCCCTATAAGCCTTTCTTTAAAAGAAACCCTCCTTTCAAAGAAATTGAACCTCCACCATCCAACTTAAATATTGATCTACAGAATGTCACATATGATTCTTTATGTACTTATCATCAGGAAAACCACTCTGAAAGAGACTTCCCTAAATGGGTACATGCCATGAATTTGATGGCCAATTAGTTTCTAGACAAAGTCTCCTTGACCGAACAATCAGATAGTTCGGTCATGAATATTGCTAACCAGGAAGAGATTGACCCACCACATGATATAACCATGATGATATAGGATCCCGAACTGATCATTACTTCTGACGACCTGTTTGAGTCTCGGGAACAACCCATGGAATTTTCAATGATACAGACACACAGTAAGGTTCAGCCTAGCTCGAAAGATATCGACACCACCCAGGCTTCGAAAATTAAGTTAACTCCGAATCACCTGAACATATCTTTCGCTCCTGGTAAAAAACCTATAAGCATTCATACCCAGGAATCACCCAAACTAGATTACAACGTGGTCTAATATTTGAAGAATATAAAGGAAAATATATCAGTTATGGACATATGCAGAATTCCTCAGTAGAAGGAATCTCTGTTATAGGCTTTGAATTTAGTAGAAAACCCAATGACGAGTAATGGTCTAGAAATAAATTTCTCTCCCACAAATCTGATGGGCAAACCAACTATGAACACTTGTTCAGGAGATAGAAAGGAGAAACATTTTGTCCCACCTTTCCTTTTAATGTTTGAATTCTTCAATAGAAACCTTCACAACTGTTTAGTAGATTTTGGAGTGTCCTCCAACATCATGCACTTGTCTGTTTGCAAAAAATTAAATGTCGTTCCTCTCAAGAGTGATAAACATGTCATACAACTAGACAGGACCCAGGTTAAGGTCATAGGAGAACTCAAAGATGTGATGATCATAATATCGACACACCCCACGTTTGTGAAAATGATTGACATCATTGTAGTAGATATCCCAGAGGCATATGGGCTACTGCTGAGTCCAGGTTGGTCTGAAAAGATAAACGGGTACTTCAGTATAGACTGGGAACATATTTGGCTATCACTAAAGGGAGACAATAACATGATCAAAATCAATAGGGAGAGATATATGTAACATACAGTCATTGATATAGAAACCCCGAACGAACCCTCGTCCACAGATTTCCCCATACTGGGAAATTACTCCTGCGACTCCTACTTCAAAAACTTTGCTCCTATCTTGTTCGATGTTCCTCTTACCCAAAAATTTGAATTGGTCTTTCAAGAGAAATCATCAATACCGACAAGAGACACCCTCTTTTGTCAAAACCCTGTGTTAGAGCTTGCGGAACAAAAGGTCAAAGAACGAGAAACTAATAAGGGAAACAAAAATAGTGATTCTCGCTCACAAATTTGGACCCTCTATTTTGATGGATCTAAATCACAAGAAGGGTTAGGAGTAGGGTCCATCCTCATCAATCCTAAAGGTAAACATGATTTCCTGTCTTGTAGGCTAGAGTTTGAATGCATCAACAACACTACCGAATATGAAGCTCCAGTACAAGGATTAAAGAAAGATATAGATTTGAATGTCAAAGAATTGAAAGATTTTAGAGACTCTTAAATTATTGTTAGACAAGGAATACTATACATTGCAATTCTCCTCACCTAAAGAACTATCAATAGGAGGTGCATAGGTTAATAGAGTAGTTTTAAGCTTTCAATATCACAATGGTCCCCAGAGAAAAAAATATTCGTATTGACTTCTTGGCCACAGTCGCTTCCAAGCTGTCTCCTTTAGAGGATTATGAAGCCTCCCGATTCACTGTGGAGTTTCTCTACAAACCGTCGGTACCTAATAACACTTCCAATTGGAAAGTCTTTGAAGGATATGAACAAATGATAAACTTCTTAACCAACCAAGACAATTTCAAATATCTCGCTACTGACGATGAAGAATTCCAAGAGAAATCAATAGAAATCGATCCTCGGACAGGACAACCTATGGATAAATCGAAGGATCACACAATCCCAAAAGGGATAGCTAATATTGAAAATTTGTTTGATCTGAAACAACGATTTAAGGGACTTAAAAACGCAAAGACTGGAAGCTCTTGTCCCCTGCACGAAACTATAAACCTTGGGACCCCAAAAAACCCAAATAATGTGAATCTCGACAAGACTATATCTAAGGAAAAGAGGAAATCTTAGCTCAAATTGTTCAGACAATACCAGGATGCCTTCGCATGGTCCTATAGGGATTTGAAAACATATGATACTCACAACATTCAACACACCATCTCGTTAAAACATGAAGTGAAACCTTTCCAACAGAAGCTCTAAAAGTATCACCCATCCCTGGAACCTCTCATGTATCAAGAATTAAAGAAACTTTTATATTCCAAGATCATTTTCCAGGTTAGGCGTTCTTCCTGGGTAGCAAATCTTGTTCTGGTGAGAAAAAATTCTGGAGAAATCTGTCTATGCGTAGATTTTAGGAACCTCAATAGAGCTTTAGAAAAACAAAACTACCCAGTCCCACTGATGGAATAGCTCCTACAGACCATGTTTGTCTCGGAGATATTCTCTCTACTAGATGGGTTCTTAGGTTACAACCAAGTCCTGCTTTCAGAAGAAGATCGTTTAAAAACCACCTTCCGAACTAGATGGGGAACCTTCTCTTAGAAATGCATGTCTTTCGGGTTAATTAACGTAGGAGCGACCTTCCAAACAACCATGGATGTGGATTTCTAGGGACTAATCAATAAATGTGTGGTAGTGTATCTAGATGACGTAACAGTGTATTCGAAGAATGGATAAGAGCACATCCAACACCTAACTCAGATTTTCGAAAAGTGTAGGAAATATGGTATATCCTTAAACCCATAGAAAACTATCTTTGGTTTCAAGGAAGGTAAGTTGTTAGGTCACATTATATATCAAGCAGGGATTCACATAGACCAGTAAAGGATTAAGGCCATAACTCAACTTCCATTACTCCACAACAAGAAAGTTATGCAGTCCTTTTTCGGGCAAATCAATTTTGTGAGAAAGTTCACTCGCGACTTTGCAGAAATCATCAAACCCTTACAAAATATGATTTGCAAAGATGCCATATTTAAGTGGGATGATGAGAGAAAAGATGCCTTCAACAATATCAAAGCTTCTATATCTCGGGCCCTAGTGTTGTGAAGTCCCAATTTCAATAGAGACTTTTCCCTTTATACTTTCGCCTCCGACCACTCGTTAGCTACAGTTTTAAATCAGAAGGATGAAAACAACAACGAAGCCCCAGTTTTGTTTATGAGTACTAATTTTCAATGAGTTGAGCGTAATTATCCTGCTATATACAAACAAGACTACGTGGTTTATAAGGTAGTAAATCAGTTTGGGTCTTACCTCCAGAAAAATCACACTAAGGTCATTGTGCCACACCCTGCAGTCCGATCCTTATTTACGCAACAAGAAATTGGGGAAAGAAGAGGGAACTAGATGGAAGTAGTTTAAGAATTTGATCTAGATATAAAACCTGCCAAACTAGTAAAAGGACAAGGGTTATGCAAGCTTGCAGCCGAAGCTTGGGATCATGTAAATGAAGATTCTGGATGGGAGAATGAAATGGCATTATGGCGTGGTGAAGTATCATACATCTCCCCAAGGAAAGACTCTTGGTATAAGAATTCAACTTATCTTCTGCATCACGAAACTTGTCTCGAAAATATCAACCCTAGAGAAAGGAGAGCCCTCGGATTAAAATCTACACAATATCGCCTTATAAACTCAGTTCTCTTCCAGATCAATTATGATGGAGTAATATTAATATGTCTCGAACGTGAAGGCACAAACAAAGTGTTGAAGGAACTCCATGATGGCCCCATAGGGGGACATATCGCAGGAAACACCACCGCTAATACGATTCTGAGAGCCGACTATTATTGGCCCACCTTTTTCAAATATGCTCATACTTACGTTATAAACTGTAAGACATGTAAAATAAGTGTTGGAAAGGAGAAGAGAGCAGTAGTCCCACTCCAACCTCTGACTGTCTCTAGGCCTTTTGAGAAGTGGGGGTTGGATATCATAGAATAAATTACACCCAACTCTTTAAAACTGCACAAGTACATTCTTACTACCACTGAATATTTCATGAAATGGGTAGAGGCCATTCCTTTGACTCATGTAAATGAGAAGGTAGTAATCCAATTCATAGAACAACAGTTGATCATGAGGTTTGGTGTCCTTTATGTTCTGGTATTTGATAATGCAACTTACTTTTATTCCACCCTATTGATGGAGTTTGTTCTGGGCAAAGGAATCATAATTAAGTACTCTGCAAATTATTATCCCTAGGGAAACAGTGTGGCAGAATCAACTAATAAAAACCTGGTAAGAATATTAAAGAAGACGGTCATGAATAAACAAAGAAATTGGCATAATCTACTCCATAATGCTCTATGGTCCATTAGGGTCACACCCAAATAATCTATAGGAAATTCCCCATACTTTTTGGTCTACGGGCAAGAACCCATCCTCCCAAATGGGATTGATCTTCCGTCTCTTCAACTAGCCCAAGATTCCAATGAAGAACCTTCATCGACCATGTAACAGAGAATTAACACTCTGATCATGCTAGAAGAAGAGAGAGAAAAGGCTAAGTCAAAGTTCCTAGCTCACCAACAGGTAGTGAAAAGATGGTTCAATAAGCATAAGGATAAAGAAAAGAACTTTGAATTAGGAGACTTAGTCTTGAAATGGGTTAGAGAAAATGAACCAAAAGGGAAGCATTCTATGTTTCAGAATCTATGGCTTGGACCTTTCCAAGTGGTTGAGAAGATCGGGGCAGGAACTTATCGGTTGCAGAATTTGAAAGGGGAACCTGATGCCTTCCCAGTAAATGGCAAAGCCCTAAAACAATACTTGGAATAAAAATTAAAAAAAATGAAAATGAATTAAACAATAAATATGTGTGTTTTATGTCTTTTTTGAGTATCGTCACTGTTGCGAAATACTTCTTTTGTTGTTTCTTTTATTTTTGGTTTTCTATGCTTTTGAAGGTATTTCCGACAAAACCAGCAAAACAATGGTTGGCCTTAAAATCATGCAACGTAGCAAACCCTCTTTCTAACTCATCGCTCACTCACAAACACCAAAAGCACTGGAAAACTTGTGGTTACTTTGATGAATCCTCTATCCAACCTTAGCAAATGAACAACTTAGGAGAAATGTCAGAAATGTCTACTTTGTGGTTTAGTAATACCTCAAGGGAAAGAAGGAAATATGGAAAGGACTACATGAACCTAGAGAACGGAGATAGAGAAGAATCCACCTTAACCCTCTCACCTTGCAAATAAACATACATCCTCCTCTCCCACTCACTCAGTGCATCATGCTGAAATAAAATTTATATTATCAAAAGAGTGAACAACAGGAGAGGGTATGCAAATATCTTCATCGGGGTTATGAATTCTCACTAGCAGCAGAGCAAGTTTTATGATGTCGGGGTGACTCCATCAGGGCTATGGACGCTCACTGGTAGTAGAGCGACACCAAAGCAGGTGAGTATAGGTAATTAAAGGCTTCATGATGATGAATATTTTGCTAGAATTTTGTAAAGAGGAGGCATGAGTCAGGGTCAAAGGAAATAAAGGAGGAAAGGGGTTAAAACACCACAGACATGTTGAAATAATGTAACTGCAAAGAGTATTCTAATTATTATTGATGTATTATTCATTAGATCAATCCCCTTTTTTGGATTGATCATGTCGGGTATTGTAAATGACCAAATCCCCTTTTGTGGATTGGTCAAAGCCTAATTGTAATGGGCTAAATGAAAAGTTGTCCCTAGAATATATTAAAGTGGTTATAACCACCTAGAATATATTAAAGTGGTTATAACCACCCAGAATGAGAAGTTGGCCCAGCTAGTGAAAAGACATCCCAGTTCACACGTGCCAGATTGTATAAATAAGAGAGGCTAGCGTATCATTTGTTCACTCACTCACTTGATGATCAGAGTGCAAGTCTGGAGTTGTAGTTGGAGAAGAAGAGAGAGAGAGAGAGGTTCATTCTTGGGAGAGGAATTTCTGTATTTTTTTAGTGATCTCTTGGCATTGTATTGGCTATCTATATTAAGGAAGTTTTTGTTGCGTTTTATCCCCCATGAGGTTTTCCCAGGATAAATGATGTGTCTCTTGTGATTATGTATTTCTTAGTGATCCTATTTATTCTATGGTTATCTAATGAAATAAAAGAAACTAAATAATAGCTTAAACCTTAACATGGTTTCAGAACTATGCTGAAGAGAGCATCTTTCACAAGAAGAATAAAAATGTCATTGTTGTCATACATGCAAATTAGGGATTTTTATTGAAGAAGATTTTCAGCCTCAAAACCATCTATAAAAGTGTGCCCTAACCCAAGGAGTTCTTTGTCACCTTCAGTGCACCTTTTCAGTGGGTAGATCTCCCAGAAAGTGAAACCCTAGTTTTCACCGGTACCAGAAAACCAAAAGTACCAAAAGTACCAAAAGTACCAGAAAACCAGAAGTACCAGAAAACCAAAAGCACCAGTCCAGAAATCCCCTGGTCGGGTTTGAGTGGGTAAAAGTTGGATTTTCATAAATCTGACTGCACTAGCTTACTCGCCTCAGCTCATCACATCTATCCCCTGTATCAAAATTTCAAAATTTGAAGTTTGAAAATTTAGGATTTCCTCATAAAACCCTAAGTTGCAATGGCAGTTGCAGTCTCATTACCAGTTGCAGTATCAATTGTAGTTGCATTACTTGTTGAAGTATCAGTAGTAGTACCCATTGCAGTCACCCTTGAAGTTTTTTAAGAGTTGGTAATCATTGTTGCTGCTACTAGATGGTGCCACTACCTACAAATGCTATCAGAGGTATGTACTCACATATGTTTAAATTATTAAGCATTAAAAGGTATTTGCCAGAGAAGGGATATCTTGCCATAGATCCAGAAGGATCTCAAGATCCAACACATTCAGAGGAATAATGCAACCCAGGTGTGATTATTTTGATATGCATTTATTTGTTATGACATTATTTTGATCGATATTTCATGTTGTAGATATGACCATCATTCTAACCTTTGGTCAAAAATCTGAGTCAAGGTATTAGATGGATTAAAAGTTGAGATCATAGAGTTTACCCTCTAACCCAACCTTCTGTGAAGATATCATATTGTCTTAGTATAGAAGACAGGTTGAAGAAATCAAACTCATTCTTGAGGACAAGGCTCCAGGTTCCATGTTTGATTAATTAAGTTGATAAGATTCAAAGTTACACATGACAAGTTGATAACTACCCCTTTACAGCTAAACACTATAGGTTCCTTCGAGACCCTATGACGCCGACACCTCCCGGTTCTTTGATATTTCTTATTTTTATGTTGTATCAACCTTGTGTTGTTATTGATGATGATGATGTATTAGTGTTATACTAATCCATGTTGATGCAGTTTATGATGATGATGCCACTTCAGCTTCTTGTTGAACTTGATGATGATGCCACTTCAGCTTATTGCTAAAGATGATGATGAAGACGCCACTTCATCTTCTTTTTGAAGATGATGATGATGATGCCACTTTAGCTCCTTGCTGAAGATGATTATGATGATGATGATGATGTCATTTCATCTTTCATGTCGAAGATGATGATGTTACTTTAGCCTCATGATGAAGATGATGATGATATTACCTTAGCCTCTTGCTAATGAGGATGATGATGCCATTCCATATCTCTATTGTGAATGATGATATTGATGATGAGAAAAACTTCCCATGATTTATAGATATGGCAGTCAGTGTTCCAAGATGTTGTTGATGATGTTTCCCTCTCTCTCGCCTGATGCTATTGTAGAATACCGTTCTTGTTAAGGGGGAGTGTTGAAATAATGTAACTGCAAAGAGTATTCTAATTATTATTGATGTATTATTCATTAGATCAATCCCCTTTTTTGGATTGACCATGTCAGGTATTGTAAATGATCAAATCCCCTTTTGCGTATTGGTCAAACCCTAATTTTAATGGGATAAATGAAAATTCATCCCCAAAATATATTAAAGTGGTTATAACCACCCATAATATATTAAAGTGGTTATAACCACCCAGAATGAGAAGTCAACCCAGCCAGTGAAAAGACACCCTAGTTCACATGTGCCAGATTGTATAAATAAGAGAGGCTAGTACCTCATTTTTTCATTCACTCACTTGATGATCAGAGCGCAAGTCTGAATCTGCAGTTGGAGAAGAAGAGAGAGAGAGGCACATTCTTGGGAGAGGACTTTATGTATTTTTTTGAGTTATCTCTTGGCATTGTATTTGATATCTATATTAAGGAAGTTTTTGCAGGGTTTTCTCCCCCATGAGGGTTTCCCAGGATAAATGATGTGTCTCTTTTGATTATGTATTTCTCAGTGACCATATTTATGCTATGGTTATCTAATGAAATAAAATAAACTCAATAATAGCTTAAACCTTAACAAGGCAGACCTGGAGGCATCAAACGAAGGACGTCAAATGCAAAGGTTAATAGGTTCTGATTTAAGACCAACTAATATTCTCTATCAACTTCTATATCAGCCGAGCCTTGGAGGAGGAATAAAGATTCTTCTTTCACCCAATGAATCACCATTTGTTGAGAACTCAACACACCATAAAAGTCTATGTCCATTTCTACTTTTTGGGTACCACTTGATCCTTTGCATTGTCTGCTTTCACTTTAGTATGAAACTAATGCCTGTGTTTATATTTTATGTTTCATGTTTGAATTGTTTAAAGTTTGCTTGAACATATGACAAAGAATCATCTTAACTTTAAATGGGACTTAAGAACTACATAAGGAATCAATAGTCTAAAGATTTCCCCCCAATAGGCTTAGGAAGTTCAGAATTGGTAAAGGTTAAAGGTGACGAAAATTGCTTGAGAATTTAAAAATAGCCAAGCTACAATCTTCATCGGTGTCGGCAAATGAAAGTCTCTCTTTTTGTGAATGAGCTTCTGTAGGAATATCGTCGAAGACCGACCCATTCGGATTCAGCAGAAAAATGAAAAGAGTAGCACCACACAAGGAAAGGAGTGGTATTGCTGACCACCGACTCCCAATATGATATAATTTTACAAAATGATAATACAAAAAGAAAACTACACATTAATTTTTCATTTTAATGTCGATCCCCGACGCCATCCAAACATCAGTAGTCGCAGTATCTAGCTCTCCTTACTCACCAACCGAGTGATAAATTTTATGTTTAAATATTTTAATAACCCTGAGTTAATAATGCCACATCAACATAAATCGACATCGAAAGTTCTGAAGGGAACATATCGCCAAACTTACAAGGCAAATTAGAATAATAACAATTATAAATCCCATATTTTGCACAAAAAAATTAGATAAGAAAATGTTGTAAATTTACATACAAAAAGGGAACGTGATACATTAAAAAAAAAATCATGTTTTTTCATATAATTAAAGATCTCGCCAAGCTTGGGTTACATACATTTAGACACCACCAACATATTGACTAATTGGCCCGGTCACAGTGAGAATATAAAACCCTTACAACAACAAAAAAAGAGAAAAACATTAAGCGTCACTTCGGGGAACGCAAAGAAAGAGCCCACCCATTATGTATCTCTTGCACACAGACCTTTTCTTGGACTACTTGTCATGCCCTACAATGTTTTCTTTTCCTCTTTCACTATTTTCCTCCGCGCCTCATGCAACTGCACAATTATTTCTTGTGCTTCCCGAAGCTGTTTCTGGAGCGAAACTGTGATTCCCGAAGCTGTCTCTGGAGAGAAACTGTGCTTCCTTCGAGAACCTGTGATGCCGACACCTCCCAGTTATTTTCCGCCAACTGGCTCCACACCTCTCTATTTTCTTGGTAGAGTTTTACTATGGCAATTTGGGGCCACTCTAACTATTGGATGGGACTCTTAACAGGAGAACCCAGTGCCTTTTCCCTTCCCTTTCATCTCTAGCTTCCTCTACTCATAGTCCCGACAGGTTCCAACCAGTTAGTGAGAATCATAGACTCCTCAGCAGTTGGATGTACACTCATCTCAAATGGGAGGTGATATTATTCCCTTTTAACCTTATCTTTCCTAGGCCTCCCCCTTCTCCATGGTGTCTTCTCCTGAAAGGTCACGACCCCTAGAATTTTTCTTTTAGGCGAAATTATCTCCACCCCCACCTCCACTGGAGACGCTGACATTGTTTCCGAGCAAAGGTCGGTAGCTCCCATTGTAGCTTCAGGGACACTGGAAGCTAATAAGAAAGAGTCCCAGACAAGATGGGGCTCGGACCTAGCACTCCGACTACCTCACAAACCCCAGCCCTTGTTTATAGGGGATCTCATAGTGAAACAATGTAGTTTCTTAGATGTTTGCGGATGGTAAAAGACTACTACACAGATTTTCGCGAGAACAAACTCGCAAGACCAACGTTACAGAGGTATAAACTCATCATATGCCTAGAATTCTCCATAGAACTCCTAGAATTTATAGAGGAATGAAGAAGTAAAATAGATCGTGCCAAAGAACACTCATGCCTTATGATAGGATGTCTTCAAGATTTAACGCGTCACAACTGCTCGACGGATGCAATCCAAAACACATAAAATGTCGTCGATCATAGTTCCAGGGAATATATGGTACGATCATTCCAATCTCTTAAAACCCCCCAGCTTCCATTATTAATGAATGATAGTTGACACACTTGGTGATGCGACTTCTGGAGCCATTTAACGACTTCCATATTACGGTATTCAACCTTTTGGGAGTGTACGCACGCATGCTCAACTCTGACGTCTTTTCACAACCCCAAAGGTCGAGCGACTACTGTGACGGTTCTAATGCTCATATCTGCCATACTTTATTTTCCACGCTATGGCGCACCGACATAATTCATTTAAACTGAAGAGGAGAAACGATGTGGGAAAATACATCGCAGGTCATTCAAAGGGGCGACTGGGATCACATAAGTATTGCACGATCGAGATTAACGAACTCCTCAGGTACATATCATTTTATTCTGTTTGTTTGTACCTTATATTATATTACTTGATCACTAAACTACCTCAACCCCGATTGGATGAAAGATTCCCCAATTACCGAACAAATATTGCTCTGTTATCTCATTGAAGAACTCAAAAGAAACATCCAAGCAGAATCAAAATAGCATTGAAGGATATCGAGCTCCCCGAGTTCGACACCCTGGTTAAATTTATCAACTTAAGTGACGTAGTCAAGCTGCATGCCGAACAAGAATCACTATGGACCGAAGAGATCGAAAATATAATCGATGTGAAGCCAGGGCAAGAGAGACAATTTGCAGAATATCCAATCAGAGCTCGAACCATGCTATAGCAGTTGTGTTGATTTTTCTCAATGTTTTCTCACTTCGGCAATTTATCCCAATCCCGGTTTCAATCACTCCTTATCACTCCAACTGTTTAATGCCCATTCCCAATATTAATGAAATTTGCAGACATTAATATGCATTAAATACTCAAAATGAAATTTGACTGAAACACATG
>SNQJ01S0071597.1:65157-80599 GCA_010110895.2 Picea sitchensis | reverse complement strand
AATAATTTATTTTGTATTCACTTTGAATTATAATACACTCATCACTTCACTTTATTATTTACCTTTTAAAATCTCTTAAACCACTTTGATTACTTTGACCTTTTGGGGCTTCTAGATGACATATGAGAGTCTTCCAACTTCGTAAGGCCATAACTCTCAAACCATGAGGAGTTATGTGACGTTCTACATACCACCAGAAATGGCATGACATGTACTATCCATATAGAATATTATTATCTGAAAATGTATCATAACTCATACCGTTACCCATAAAACAAACTTGGGTCCATTACCCAAACCTGGGGTCTCCAAATTCTCATGGCCATAACTCTCTAACCGTGAGGAATTATGTGACGTTCCACATACCACTGGAAATGACATGACAAGAACTATCCATTCACTTTCCTTCATCTCATTATTCCAAAATTAAGCATGGGTTCTCTTACTCCACAAAGAGTCTTCCTGTGAGGGCTTTCACCATAAGGGGACCACTTTGGAGTTCATCCATATTTACTTCTTATCAACCATGACAAAAAAATAATGAGTCATATTTACATGAAACACGATTGGGTCCATTACCCAAACCTTTGTGCTACGAGTCTTTCTTCAAGGGTTGATATCAATGACAATCAACCTTAATCAACAAAAGGAGGATAACAAGGAACTCAAGAAGATGCTCGAAGAAAATCTGAGTCGCATCAACAACTTGGAAACCATCACCAAACTGTTAGTTGAGGTCGAGAAGGACCAGAAATCTAAGCTGGAGTGGTTGGATGCTCAATTTCATATCTACATATGCTATGTCCACCACATGGATATAACACCAGCCAATGACAACAGTGTGCCAACCCACATCAGGAAGACTCACATGATCCCCTAGAAGGAGGAAAGCAAGATCCAGGCGGATGGTGGGGAGAAAAATATCACCGTCTTGGACTAGTGAAAGGTTAGTCGAATGGTTAGTGCGTCCACGACCCTCTCAGTCCTAGTAGGTTGGCACAACATATGTCTTCTTTTTAAGTTATTGTTGATTTTCCTTTTAAAATTGGTTACGGTGGGACTGGGCTAGTTTCCCCTGGTGGCAGACCAGTCCCTCCCCTCGAATATGTCAGTAAGCGCAACTCAGGAATCCCAAGTCTTGTCTCCTACTAGGTAAATCAAAAGGGTCCCCCTTTTTTGTGTATCATAATTTTGCAGTAATATAGTAACCTATACTCACTTACAAACAAAAAAAAAACATCATGTCCAAAGTAACAGTGGAACAAATTGGTCACACTTGCACAAGCGAAGCCAAGAATACACTTCCTTTTAATAAGGAATTGAAACCTACCATTGGGAAAATCAAGGACCTCACTTTGGTTATGTGTTCTCACCCATAAATCTAGATCACCTGCAATTTCTTAGTGATTGATATGGAAGTAGGAAGTGTCTCTTCTTGCCGTCAAGTAGTTGTTGTCCTAATTTTTTCTGCAAGAAATAAGGAAAAGTTGCCTTGCCAAAAATCGAGAATTTTATCTTCAATTTGTGGTTACCAAAATTGTACGAGGTAAGTATTTATCTATTATTTTCGCTAAAAATGCTCATGAAAAAAATCCTAATATCCAAGATCATGAGAATTCATTGCTTGTTGTTTTTTAAATGGAATGTTATTTATATTGATTATGAGCAATTGTTGACCCTTGGTACTAGGACATCATCTTGTACTTGCGAAACTGATAACGCCCTTCCCATTTGCAGGCCAATGAAAAGAGGAGACTAAGGTTAGAAATTACTAAGTATGTTATGTAGAACAACTAGTTGGTCCATAGACATGTTGATGGTATGTTGCTTTGATGTGTTGGTAAGTCCCAAGCCAAATCTATACTATGCCAATTTCATGATGGTGCTCATTTGCAACTCCATAGTATTGGGCATTTCCCTACTAAAGCTATTGTGCATAAAATTATGTGTTATGGTTTCTATTAGACTACCCTGTTTCACAATTATTTCATGTTTGTGAGATCATGTGATTGTTTCCAATGAGTAAGTGGCAAGAATAAGATTTTAGGTGTGCCCCTGAACTTAGTGAGAAATTATTTTCCCTTTACCAAGTGGGGGATAGACTTGATATACCCCATTTCCCCACACTTTTCTACTGCTCACATTTTATCCTTACTACAATTGACTATTTCACGAAGTGGCCCAAATTTGTCTTGTTAATGAATGCTAAGGCAGAAGATGTTGTGTCCTTTCTACAAGAACATATATTTTCCTTCTTTGGTCCATCTCTCAAAATTGTTAGTGATAATGGTGGCGCCTTTGTGTCTAAAGATGTTTTGGGTCTTTTCCATAAAAAGTTTGGCAAAAACCCCAATTTCCATAAGTTCCTAAATACATTGTTTTGAAAAAACAAGATGATGTTGATAATAACAACAACTTAGTTAAAATGGCATATGATTTCTCCAATGAACAAGCTCATTCCATATGGTTTAGTTTGTACCATCAGTCAACAACATAGCCTCCAAAAAACCATATGTATTTAACTCTCTCAGAGGAATAGAGAGCATAGATTAGGCTAACATACAACTGATTTAAAACAATTCTTTTACTCTTATTCTTATGAACCAATTTGTCCCTTTCACGCTTGTTATAAAACCTCTCCAGGATACACTTTACCTCGCACCGAGGAAAAAATATAAGGTTGTAATAATGAGGAGTGATATCTATTAGTCTATTACAATGAGGTGAAATTGTAGGACATAAATGACATTAGCTACAAAATTAAGATCAACGCACAAAAAAGAAAAAAGGAGATAGTAATCACTTGCCACTCTCCTTGAACATCAATGACGATACAAATGAAATTACTACTTTTCAACATATACTCATTGTATAGGACTCATTATGGCTCATGATCAACGCAGGTTGAAGGATGCAACTGAACATTCTGTGTATTGTAAATCAGGATAAACAGTCAGAACACATATAACGAAATAAATGAAAACATACATCAGAACATGTGCATATGTAGAAGAAAAAAAAACACACTTGAAATTAACTACATAAGATCATGTCAATCAAATATTTTTTTCACACCTGGTTATATTTTACTATGAGATAATGTCCACTCAGCTCTTGATGAGCCACCTACATGAAATAGCCTACGAGCATTGCCTTCCTTAAATTAAGATAGTACTCGTGACTTTTAAAATCAGTGCTACACAACTTGAGATTATATCTTATCATGATGTGAACTCATTGTTGTCTCACATTGTCAGCAACTTTAAGAGCCCTTATATTTATAAAAATTGTGTATCTCTAATTTGGATCTTCATATGCAAAACTGGCACAAGAAAATGTTGGAATCAACCAAAAAGAATACAAAAAACATTTAACGTATGCATGGTCATGATCCAAGTCATATTTGGACCAATACCAAGGTTTTTGATAGGGTAGAAGGGTAAGATTCAGGTATGGGAGCAAGATATCTACCAATTTTAGGGGGACAAGGGGCAGGAATGAAGACAAAATATTAAAGAATAAAGAAATTAATTTTGAGTGCATATACAATTAGTTCAAATCAATCTATACTTAACTATCTTAGATCCATATTAACTCCCAAATATATCAAGCACCGAGAGGGAACAAATCCCTTGAGGTGAAAACCCCGAGTTATTCATCCCTCAAAAAATTTTGCACCTCGAGGAATTTGATCCCTCTCAATGCTTGATAGATCCATTGTAAAGATAGATCTAAACTAGTTATATTTGACTCGATGATCTTCTTGACCTCTACTGCAATGAAATATGATTCAATGAAATGTTAAGTGGAGGTAGCCACATTTTTTTTTATCCCCGTGTCTGTAAAATCCAAATTCCTTCTGAAGTTGTAGAAGCCGTGAATCCAAGGGATTAGCTCAACTAGTTGTCACCAATGTTGTTGGGCATTTGGCTATTTATGTGTCAGCATGTGCCTAGTTAAAAACCCCTTGGATGAGGCACAATATTCTATGCCAATGGGTTTACTATGGATACCAAACCACATGCACCATGAGTGGTGCATAGAGAATTGCAATTATCTGCATCATTGATAAACTTAAATAATCTAGGTCACACACCAACCAGACTACGCCTTATCTAAGTAAGATAAATACAGATAGAAAACTAATCCACCACCCCATTAAGGACAAAAATAAAATTAACCTTTATATAATGATAATATCAAACCAAGCATCAGGCAGTTGCAGAGTCTGAAACAATTATAACTTAAAACATACTTGAAAGCATAGCAGTGATGGAAAGAATATCATTAGAGAAGTTGAACTCAAGGCTAACGACTAACATCTTGGACATTTGTGGGTCCATTGGAAATTCACTTATAATCTCTCAAACTCCCATCTTCATCCAATGCACCCAAATAGTTCAAAATATCTAATGCATGCATCAAAGTCTCTAGAGTAGGAGGATCCATAAAATCAAAATGCACCAAATCATCAATCCCTAGTTTTTTCAGGGTAAGAACTACATTTGCAAGATTTGATCGCAAAATATAAGACACATATGTGGTTGAAGGTCATTCTAAAAACGTATTTATGTCTGCATTCTAAAACATTTTCCAGCCCGTGTACGTCCATCTCGACCTAATATCTAATGAGCACTTTCTTTTGATATAGGAGAAACAAGTAAAGACTCTACACACACTCAAGCGTTATACACTTTCTATTTTGAAAAAAAAAAGATCAATCACATACATGTTGTCATCAATATTAAATGATATTTCTGCAATGTTAGTGGATACCACTACTTTTCTTCTTGGGAGACCATCCTCCTTTGTGGGTGGTGGAGTGTTACAAGTCAAAATTCCCCACTTCGATAATGTCACATTATCATTATTGCAAGTGTCGTAAATGTCTCATTTGTGGTGATGATCATTACACCCGAGACTGTACTCATACCGATGAAGTTGCAAAAATTTTCAAAGGGAATTCCCAACCTGATGTGTTGACACAACAATTTCCTCAACAACATTCCATGGTTCCACAAGCTCTTTCTCCTCTAGCAGGGAATCATCCCAATCATCCTCCTAGTGAGGAAGCCTCGTCGAGTGCCCATATTTATATGTTTAATGGTATTGATTTAACCACTCACACCACAATGTATGACATGCCAACTAAACCTGATAAAAAAAAGGTCACTAACGATACTACATCAAATCCACCTCCTACCACCATTACTCCTCAATCTGGATCACTTCATATTGAGAAACCTACTTTCAACTCTATTTTATGCCCTCCCAAGAGAATTATTCGAAAATCAATGTTTAATCCTAGTTCACGTGCCGCTCAAAACTACAACATTGTTGAATATTTGGCTCAAGCATTGTTCACTATGTCTTCTCTCAAAGTTCTACAACATTTTCCAAGTCAACGTAGGACACTCTTGGCTGCCATAGGCATGATCGATCCCGAGTCGTTGAATAATATCACGTTTAACCTTGATAACTTGAAGTCACAACTTTCTCACCAGCTTGCTTTTCAGATCAATGTTGTTGTTCATAACCAATACATTCATCATACCATACTGGATGAGGGATCTTCCACTTGTGTCGTGTCATTAGCTTGTTGGAAAGGGTTGAAATGACCTACCCTTAATCAATCCCCTACAATGTTACGAGCATTCAATGGGTGAGGTTTTCGTCCTCACAAACTCTTGCAGTCTTTAGTTGTTCAATTGGGAGGCAAGACTATCTTTGTCGATGTAGAGGTAGTCAATGCTTCTCTTGATTACAACTTGTTGCTAGGAAGAATTTGGTTTTATGCCACAACTGACGTTGCTTAGTCGGTGTTTCGATGTGTACAATTCCCCATCAAGGTAAAATTGTCACTATCGATCAGTTAGATTATTACACCCTCGACGCTCGCACTCCCGCCACCAACAATTTTCCTTTCTTGGGAGATAATGATATCACTTATGAAAGTGTCGGTGTATCTCTTTTAAAAGACTCTTCCCTTATGGGTAATTTCCCTACACCACTTCCTCCCACCTCGCAACATATTTCCACGATCAATATGATCTCGACTATGGCATATCAATCTTATGAATCATTTGATCCTTGGGTTGTGCCTTGTCCTTTGGAATTCGATTCACTAGGTGACACTATGCCACTTAGTGTTGTTGAGTCTTTGTACAATGGCATCCAATCCGCCTCTCCCTCTTTGGATGACCAACATCTGTTGGAATCCAACACTTACTCGTTGCCATCTTGGTTGGATTCCCTATCCTCTACTTTTGATTACATCCTATGGATTTTTCCATCTGACGAATCCATTATGGAAATTGTTAGTATCGAAGAAGTACCTTGGGATGACAACCATCATCATTCATCTTTTCTCCCTAGTCTGGATGAAATTGAGAAAGATCTACACTCTATCTTTCCTAACAGTGTTGTTGATTCTCCACAATCTCCCATACTCAACCAGGACACTACTTCTGAGGGGAATTTAGGAAACATCTCCTCTACGATCACTATTGACATCTCAAACAAATATGGTAATGTGGAAAATGTTCATCTCAGTGCCAATTTTTCGCCCGAGGAAGTGGAAGATTATACCGCTTTATTCAAAGAATTTTGCGATGTCTTCGCTTGGAGTTATGAAGAAATGTCAGGGGATCGATCCATCGATCGTTGTGCATGAGATAAAAGGTTACCCAGGTGTCAAACCTACACAACAAAAACTTCACTCGGTTCATCCTAAGAAAACTGCGACCGTAAAGGCAGAAGTTGAGAAACAAAGAACCATTCGTGTCTATGTCGATTATAGTGATCTCAATAAATATTTTCCAAAAGACAATTACCCAACACCCTTTATCGACGAAATCATCGATAATTACGCTGACAACGTTATTTTTTTCTTCATGGATGGTTTCTCAGGGTATAACTAGATCGATATCCTACCGGTTGATCAACATAAGATAGCGTTCATCTTCCCTTGGGGGATATTTACTTATCAGAAGCTTCCTTTTGGTCTTAAAAATGCTGGTGCTACTTTCCAGTGGGCCATGTTGTATGATTTCCACGATATCAAAAATATTGTGGAACCTTACCTCGATGATTTACCCGCTCATTCATCTAATTGACGAGACCATATTGGTCATTTACGGGCCATTTTTATTCGATGTCATTTTTACCATATCCATTTGAAACCTCACAAATGCATCTCTGTTATCGAATTAGGTCGGCTCCTCAGATTCCTCGTCTCCAAATATGGGATTACGGTGGATCCCTTAAAAGTAAAATCTATTCTCACTTTACCCCCTCCCAACAATCTAACCCAACTACAAATTTTGCAAGGGAAAGTAAACTTCATTTGCCCTATTATCTATAATTACGTCGAACTCACTAAATGTTTTATGAGATTGTTGCATAAAATCCACTCCCTTCATCTGGGATGACATTTCTCAATGCTCTTTTGATGCTCTTAAGCATGCCTTAACACACACACACACACCTCTCTTGCACCCCCTGAATTATGCACGAGACTATATCCTTTATTTGGCTACCTCTACTTCCACTATTTCTATGGTTTTATTTCAAGAGGATCCTAACGGGGACGAACATGCAATCTACTATCTAAGTAAGAATCTATCTAGCCCCAAGCTCTGATATTCACAAGTTGAAAAGTTGGCTCCGGTTGCAGTCATTGTCGTCCAAATATTTCGCCACTATATCTTGTTACACACTACCACGATCATTGTGGAATCAAACCCCATGTACCATATCCTTACACGTCAAGTCCTTGAGGGAAAATATTCCAAATGGATTGTTATTCTTCAAGAATTCGATCTCCAAATTTCCAAGTCAAAAGCTAAAAAATCGTTGGTTTTTGCGGAACTAATCTGCTCTCTTCCCTATGTTGATGAAGATACTGAGCCCAATGATTGTCTTCCTGACGAATATTTTTTCCTCATTAGCATGTCAGACCCTTGGTATGGAGATATTATTCTCTATCTCCAAACCCAGTGTTTCCATCCCAATATTTCACGTGAAGAAAATTGTCATATCTGCCACCATTCTAAATGCTACCTTATCATCGACGACATTTTGTATCGTCGTGGCATTGATATTTTCCTAAGACGTTGTTTAACCCACGATGAGGTTGAATGCATTTTGAATGACTGTCACCTTGGAGCTTGTGGCGGTCATCTTTCAAGGATGGCTCCAGCCCAGAAAATTTTACATGATGGTTTTTTTGTCCCTCCATATTCAAATATTGTATCGAGGTTGTCAAATGATGCCCACCCTATCAATTTTTTTTCAGAAAAAGGCATGTACCCACCTTGCTCCGCTACATCCCATTGTAGTCGTCGACCCCTTTTCCAAATGGGGAATTTATTTTATGCAATGTAGGCCTACCTGAGGAGGGGGACACGGTTATATCATCGTTGTCATTGATTATTTCACTAAATGAGTTGAGGCTATGCCTACATTTCTTAACTATGGTCGTATTGTAACACTCTTTTTTTAAACCACATCATTACTCGCTTTGGTGTCCCATAACGCATTGTCACTGATAATGGCTCACATTTTTAGAACCATATGATGAGTGAGTTACATGTCAAGTTGGGTTTTCGCCATGAAAAATCATCCCCCTACTATCCTCAAACAAACAGACAAGTTGAAGCTATCAAAAAAGTCCTAAAGACCATGCTCCAATGCATGGTGGGGAAAAACAAAACCTCTTGGCACCTGCAACTTCTCTCTGCACTCTGGGCCTACCGCACTTCAGTGAAAACTACAACTAGATTCACTACATTCCAGTTGGTATATGGCATAGAAACAATGTTACCAATCGAGTGTGAGATCCATTCGTTGAAAATCGCCATGGAAATCCTGCCTCATACCTCTGCTAAAAAGGAACAATTCCTGTATTTAACCAATTTGGACAAAACATGACGTGATGTTGCTCTTGTTAATGAGACGTATCAAAAATGAATCAAGAGTCAATATGACAATTTTTTTCAACCTCGTGCTTTTGCAGAAGGAGACTTGGTCCTCGTTTATGACCAAGATCACGATAAGTTGGGGACTTGGAAGTTAGAACCTCTGTGGCATGTGTTAGCTCCTAGAAAGTCAACCTCTCAAGTCAATATTTTCACCAAATTTTGGTCATGTCAAATAAAGTTGATAGGTGACTAAACGGTCATCTAGGGTTTTTTTCCTATGTTTAATTGCTAATGTCAAGTCATATTTTTCTTAAGAGTGAGTCACATGTTGTAAGAGCCATTCATGGTCCACAATGACCCATCATTACACATCAAATCATAACTTGACCTTTTATTTGTCATTATTCTCCATGATGACAAGTTGGTAGCACAAACAACTAGTTTGTGATCATGTGTGTTACCAACTCGTAAGAAATATCTGTTTTTTCATTTTAAGACTTTTGAAGTGAAAAAGGTATATCAAGAAAAAATTTCAAGTTTCTTAAATCATCATCAAGTCTTGATATTCTCTTCTAAAGCTGCAACTCGCCATCAAAGGAAAACTACTAAGGTTTGCAAAGAAACAAAGAAAGCTTATGTCCTTAGGGTTTTGGTATGCAACAACCTACAATGAAGATATACCATGTTTTCATTTTTTATTGTTGTATGATTTTATTCCAAAGGAAGATGCATATGGTAGCAACATTGAGGAACCTTTTTATCAATTTTTGTTGAAGATAAAAAATCCTAGCAAGTGCTAAATACATAAGAAATCCATATCACAAGCATACTTTGTTTTAGAGTTTATTGATGGAATTTGTCAAAGAGGGATATGTTTACAGTGACAGTATGGAAAATGGTTATCTTCAGGGTGAGGGGTATTCATCTTCCAAGAAACAATTCCAGAGGCATTGAGTGTTTGTCTAAAGCACTTGGAGTATTACATTTTGGCATAAACCTTTTTTGAAGTACGGGAAAGTTTAAATGATTAAGTCTAATATATCGCAACATTTAATATGTTATGAAGTCAAATTTCAGATATTAAATCATCCTTTTCCATCATTCATTTCATGTTTTAAAATAATTTTGGACAAAATTGTTGAAAACAGACACCTACAGGAGTTTGTAGCGCAAACTATGTTTTTCCTATGTATTGCGCTACCAACTCTTTAAACTTTCAGCATGGATGAGATTTGGTCAAAATTAGACTTGGAAAGAGGATTTTTGGGTCAAGGTAGACACATATATTTGAATATAAGATCATCCCCCATAAAATCATGCAGGTGGCACTTTGTTTCCTCAATGGAAACATTCTAGGGATCAAATCCTAGATTGTAGGAATATGACTAGATTTTGGAAATCTATGTTTCTCTGTTTTAGTCATATTTTTTGGAGATAGATTATGATGAAATGGAAAGGTATTTTTAGAAAGTGAGAGATTTTTTTCACAAGAACTAGTTCCTCTTCAAAAACCTTGATAACTTTCCAACGGTTTTTTGGATTTGGGAGATATAGGTGAATCTTTGAGCATCATTTTCCAGAAATTTGACAGTTTGTATTTTCCATCCACCTCACAAATTCGGATTTGAGTTGGATACCTTCAACAAAATAAAGATAGGTGAAGAGGTTATGAGTTCCATATATTTTGGATCTATATGAGCATGTAATATCTATATATATAGGACCAAAGGGAGGAGCTAATGGGGTTAGAAATTGGAGACTTTTTGAGGCTGTTTTATTGTAAAGACTTTTGATATATATACTGGAATCATAAAAAAAATTCACTATTATTGTTCAAACCTCTGTTCAATCATCTTTTCCTGTACTTATGATTGAATTTCATGTTCATTTCTCTGTTTACTCAATGACTGATAACTTTCATCTTGTCTTTGCATTGGTAAACTAGAATTACAAGTATTCTTCCTTGTTATAATCATCCTTTCATCTATGTTTTTAATATACATGATCTTGCTGGTATAGTGAGTGTTCTCCATCCATATGAGTTTAAAAACCATATTATCAATACATTTTGAGAGCCTTATATTGTCTAGATATGTTCAAGTGTCTTGAGTGAGGGAGTTATTGAATGAGTTATTCATTTTCTGATCCAATTTTATATATTTCATTAAACATTCGATTAAGTTACCAAGATTACTCAACCTACAACTTTGAGTGACTCTTGAGTGATAACAACATGGACCTTATATCATAAAATGTGTCTTACATAGAGGTGCCTACTTTATATAGTACAATAGTGTACAAATCACACATGTCAGATGTTCTATGCATAGTACTTCTTGAGGTTTGCAGATGGCGCTAGTCGACACACCCAGAACATTGCTTCTGCAGCTTGGTTCATTTACCACTCTGGTGACTTGGTGAGTTCAGGAGGAATTTTCCTAGGATCGAAAACCAAAAACGTGGAAGAATATCACGTCATCATCAGACTCTTAACCGAAGCCTCCTCTCTAGGTATAACTCATATGATTATTAACCTAGACTCTCAACTCATGGTCTATCATCTTAATCGAGATTACATCGTTCGCAACCCTATCTTACTAAATCTCCACCTAAGAGTTCGTTGTCTCGAAAGATCATTTGAATTTATACAATACAGACATATACCGAGAGAAATCAACACAACGTCAAATTCATTAACTAATTACATATTGGACGGTATCTTGTGCATAGATAAAACATTTGTAAAAGACATAAATCACATGTACACAAAAGCATCACATAAGATAAATTGCAACATCAATAGGCACCACAAAACTTGGATACACACACACACACAAATGTGTGATAGAAAAAGTTTGTTTTAAAAATACATTGTCAAAAGGTACATCATAGGGAAAAAATATGGGCCTTCATTCCCATGACATCATCATGAAAGACTACAAAATATGTTGAGGATCCTAGTCATCCTCATGTATCACGTTGTGCTTCGTGAAGCACACTATTGCATGAGCCACTCGTCGAAGCAAATGGTTCAGACTTTCAAAAACTCCAATTGTATGTCTCTGCAAATGGAGAGGCGTGTCTCGCCTCCTGAGAGCTGGGAAACCCATGGTAAAACTTCAAAGGTTCCTCTTGACCTCACGAAGTCCTCCCACTACAGCCTTGTGCTCCACTACTACCTACGTGTCTCCACGACACCCCAGTGCCAACATCTCCAATGGACATGATGCGCCTCTGTCTGCATGATGAAAAAAAATAAAAATTAGATCCCTCATTGTACACATCAAAAACAATATAAAATAGAAAAACAAAAATACATAACAAGGTTTAGTTTCGTACCTGATGCATCCCAAAGAATTCCCATGGGGAGAAACAAGTCTGCACTGCCCTGAAATTCCACTCCATCATAAGGAAAACCCTCGATGGCAACTAGTTGTCTCCTCCACCAAGTGAAGAAATCAGTTGTAAATCTAAATGTTGAGGACTCGTTCCCCAATATTGAGGATAAATTGGTCCATCTCTCCATCTATGGCTCGGTCACAGGTCGTGCTATCAACCTAACCTGTGGCTGCATATGGGGGACTCACTCCAAAAAGAATGAAACTAGGAAAGATCCATATCCAAACTACTTCTTCCTACTTGTCCTTCACTTTGAGATATGTTCCTTCACATTTCGAAGGAACCCTACGCTCCAGTTAAATAACCTGGGCTCTACACATTTCAAAGTATATGACATATGGGATTTAGAAGCTAAATGAGCATTGGTACTTACCACCAATTTGGTGATGGTGAATAGAATTGATCTAAGTGTCAAATCCCTCACATCTTTGATCATTATTCATCCACCGACCAATCGATATCCTAGTATACAATTCTCAGCAACATATGCCTCATTTGGCTGAGGAGTTTTCCAGTGTCTAGACAAAAGGATAGGAGCCCCTCTCCTCGAGAGGCCCGTAAAAAAGTACACATCGTCAAGCTCAATCTCGAGCATGTGTGTCCCAATGCGAAATGCATGTTCATCATCATCCCACAAATTGATCAGGTACTCAAGTAATAGTACCTCTTTCCTCATATTTTGGAGTTTAAAGTACTTGAGTAGACCATAATTTCACAAATACGCCCTTCCTTGAGGGATTTGTAAAGAGACAATATCATTGAACTCGTGTTCGCGTTCTTTCNCAATTTGGTGATGGTGAATAGAATTGATCTAAGTGTCAAATCCCTCACATCTTTGATCATTATTCATCCACCGACCAATCGATATCCTAGTATACAATTCTCAGCAACATATGCCTCATTTGGCTGAGGAGTTTTCCAGTGTCCGGACAAAAGGATAGGAGCCCCTCTCCTCGAGAGGCCCGTAAAAAAGTACACATCGTCAAGCTCAATCTCGAGCATGTGTGTCCCAATGCGAAATGCATGTTCATCATCATCCCACAAACTGATCAGGTACTCAAGTAATAGTACCTCTTTCCTCATATTTTGGAGTTTAAAGTACTTGAGTAGACCATAATTTCACAAATACGCCCTTCCTTGAGGGATTTGTAAAGAGACAATATCATTGAACTCGTGTTCGCGTTCTTTCCACTCTATCATGGGTATATGATCAGTGCAATCTGAAAATACAACCAATTAAACATCTTTAGCCAACTTTTTATGGTAAGAAATTGTGTCTTTTTAGCCCAAAATGCAAAAAAAAAATTGGTTATGAGCCAGCACTCCCTTAAGCCTGCCAACAGAGTGATAGCGCTCCCTAGGCATGTGCACCAAGGCACTGATATCTCAATCAACACTCCCCTCATCTCTTTGATGGAGCATTGATCTAGTTCAGGGCCTGGGGCTTCCCAAGGAACCCTGAACACCCTAAATATAAGCTAAAACACAATTTTAAACCATTAAAAATGATTGGAAAGGCAAGGTGACCAACCTAGTCCAAACGGAATAGAAAATGGTTGACCGTGGATCTTGTACTCACAACTCTAAAATCTCCCTCCAAAGGTGGATAATTCCAAAGCTAGAAGAATTTAGTAAAAATAAATTGGTAAATGAAATTCTTAACCTATTTTACTATTTGATAGGGTTGATTTTTTTATATTTCTCACTAATATAAAGTTTTTTGGGGGTTTTTTAATCTTTTTGAGGAGTCACTAATGCTTTGGGCCCAAAAGTATCTATATTTGTAGGATTTTAAGTAGTATCTTTTCGAAAACCTTGTGACATTGATGAGCATAATCTTTGTTCTTTCTCGCGCTCGAAAAAACATGAGAATGTAACCGAGTAGACTTTTATCACTTTTTCGGCCTCATAAATGTTACACAAAAAAGGAATCCCTTGGATTCATCTTTAAGCTCTTTTCAGACTCTCTAAATATGAAAAGATCGTCGAGTTATATTGATTCCTTTCACACCCATTTAAAAGGTTTTGAAAGGGCGTCTCTCGAGTAGCAGTTTACTTCTTTTTCGGACTTCAGAGACTAAAATTACGAAAAAGGACAACCCTGGAGTCACCTTTAAGTTCTTTTCAGACTCTCTAAACAAGAAAAACCACCGATTTTTCCTTCTCTAGACTCGCTAAAATCACACATTGAAGGGACCATATGGGACCGAACCCTTACTTCTTCCAGTTCGTTAAACAAAGGAAGAGGGACTTACCGAAGGTGAGTTATATCAAGCATGTGTTATCCTCCTCGAGCTCATAAAAACAAAAATATGTACTCGTCTATCTAGATGGGGGGAAATTTGAAGGAAGTAAGTCAAGTTACCTTTTAGAATTGTTACAAGTCACTCTTGCAGTCGCCCTTGAACACGACACTTGTTTCCACCTACATTTTGAACACTTGGATAATCCGCTAAACCTCTACAATGAACCGATCCTGTGAGTCTTTCCACTACTTTGGGTCACCCGACGAATGTCACAGTGTCTGCTGCATTATATTATGGTCCACATTATGTTTATACTGCCAAGTCATGTTGTGCCTCGATGTTCAAGGAGAGTATCTGCCTCGAGAATCAACCATCTCAAATTTCCAATTTCAATACTCGTGTCAGTCCATACTCATTTGATTAACCATCTTACATCTCTTTCCTATGACAATTTCGTGTCAATGATGGTGGATTCTTATTGGACTAATCGGTAAGTGCGGACACAAACAGATCTCCCTAATTCCACCTGAAACTAGAACAAAACATAACATAATATAAGACTTTCCCTAGGCTCCAATTATTGAGTTTACTAGTCAACAAAAGATAGACAACATACCTTTTAAATGTCGTTTCCTCTTTCCATTTCCATCCAAGCTCCATTCCAATGATCCTGTGATATTGAACCTGCAAGGGAACACAAGCCAACCAAAGTGGAAGCAATACAATATACTCAACAAGAACCTATGTATGTGATCAAGGAATCATACAATAAAACAAAACTAGTTTTATGAGAAAGAAACATATCGGTGTATCATATTAAATAGAAAGTGGAGAATACAACTAAATCCTTGATGTTGCAAGGTCCCCTTTTAATGG
>SNQJ01S0071597.1:38292-55226 GCA_010110895.2 Picea sitchensis | reverse complement strand
AACCACATCATTTGAAAATCTAAGCAAAATGTTTTACCTTAAGAAATGGTCATCTTAACAAACTTTTTGAATATCGGTGCTCCCCTTCTCACATGCAGGTAGTGTTAGCGCTCCCTATCCATGTAGCAGGGAGCGTTGCAACACTCTGTTACCATATTTGAGGGAGCATTGATTGGTTGAGAGAATCATGGGAAGAAATCTCCCTTATCTCTAAATACATCTAGAGATGATCTGAGTTGGTTTGGATCGAATCCAAGCTTTAGGCTGCATATAAGGGAGATGCCACAACTAATGGAGTCATATCCTCAACTTATTCCAAATATAACTAAGGTGGTTGAGCCTCTCAAAGCCTATAAAAGGAGACATTCTCATGGTGAAAAAGGGGAGAATATCAGCAAAAAGTGTTGTCGTTCTGATTGTGGATCTTTCGAGCAAGGGGTTGGACAAGGAGGACTTGGAGAGGTTAATTCAACTACATCTACAGGTTGTAAGTGCCTTGTAATGTTCTCATTACTATATGTTTGGCCTATTTCCTTCAAGTTTCTGTATGGTTGCATATACTTGTATTTTGTTGATAAATTTAGTTTAAACTAATCTTGGTATAATAGGAAGTATGTGTTGTCTTTGTTGTCTATTGGATTGCAGATCTCATTAAGGATCTTGAAGATCAAGTTTATCCTGGACTAAGTGAGGACAAGATTCAGGAAAAGGTACATCATACTTTATTTCGCTTTTCCCTTTGACTAATTTAACTACATTTAAAGGAATGTTAGTGTTCAATGTTAACATATTTCTGTCTTGGTAATAGGGGTATAAGATCCAAGAGGATATTCACCTGTCTGCAGAGGAATTTTCCTACAACATGGAGTTGGGTCAAATATATTATTTTGCATGGATGGAGGAAGGGTTGAATATAAAGGAACAACTTTAGAGGATCGACCTGATCACCCAAATTTTGTACCTCTCTAGTAATTTTTCTACAAGCGTCTTCTATTTCCTCCTCCCCGGTGAGGAAAATAAGCATGTCCCCAGGTGGTTCATTTATGTGTATTTGAACAACTGTTGTAATTGTTGCTTCTAAGTAATCATTTTCAGTTCTTGAGTGAAGAATATATCAACTGGATGTAACCTTCGAGGTATTTTCCTAAGAGGTGCACCATTGAAATATGCTTAAAATTTTTCTGCCTCTAATTTTGCACTCATAACAATGATCTTTAAATCATATATATTATTTAAATACCCAATTAAAACTTAAAAGGGATGGACAGGGGAAACAACTTAAGTGACACAATATAGAACCTTGGATGTGAAAGATCAGCATAGTTGTAATAAATAAGTGAGTAACAATATACGATAGAAAGGAAAAGCATCTCACATCATGAAAACAAGAAGACAAGTTTCTAATTTGGTTGGATTTTTCTATTTAGCAAAGTATCACTCATCCAATCAAAAGATGGTCTATTCCAAATAAGTTGGCAGTCAAAGTTGAAACAAATTACATTGTAATATTGCAATGGAATTTTATGAAACTACTATTGGTGGAAGCTTAAGGAAAAGTCCAGGAATAATGTGTTAATCACCAATTTTTCCTATGCATTCTTACTTCAAAATAGTCTTTGTACCAATGCAATCTTCGAAAATAAAGTTACCAACTCAACGAGAACTGTGATCTCAAAATGAAAACTCTGGCCCAAAAAACCCATATTTTTGCAAAAAAAAATGAAAATCAACCCCCAAATCGAAAAGTCGTGCTAACGATAGCACCAATTTTTCAAACAGGGTCAAAATTACAACATTTTTCAAGCATGACCTTCAAAACTCATATAGTAGCTCAAAAAAACCTTAAAATCAGCATGTAAATAAAAAATGATGTTACATAAAGCAAAATGTTTTTTTCAAAACATTAAAATGAGAGATATTTTGAAAATGTATTTTTACTAGTTGGTACGATTAAAACCAAAACCTCAAAATCAATCATCAAATTGAAAAGTACTGCTACTGGTAGCACCCATTTTAAAATTGGGGTATTAAAATGACACATTTTTTAAAGTGGTAAAAGAAATCATCATTATTGTAAACAAAATCATAAAATCAACCCTTAAATGCTTACATTTAAAATCTTAGTTTATCTCCCCAAGCACAAGATAATACATAATGTCATGAAAACAATACATTTAAAAATATACATTCAAAACGCAAATTTGAAAACAAAAAATAACATTAAAAAAATTGGTAAAAAAAAAATTCCATCGGAAAACAATAATTTTAAGAAAAAATTATTTTTTTTGTAAAAATGAATAATAAAAAATCCCTTAAAACGTAAGGAACATAAAAAAAATAAAAAATAATAATACTCAAAAACAAGTCAATTCAAAAAAATATTAAAAAATAAAACTAAAATTAAAAACATATTAAAAACAAATATAATAAAAAAATGTTAAAATTTTTATTAAAAAAGTTGAAAAACTATCAAATTTAATAAAAAACATAAAAAATAANATAAAAAAAAAAAAAAAATAATAATACTCAAAAACAAGTCAAAATTCAAAAAAATATTAAAAAATAAAACTAAAATTAAAAACATATTAAAAACAAATATAATAAAAAAATGTTAAAATTTTTATTAAAAAAGTTGAAAAACTATCAAATTTAATAAAAAACATAAAAAATAACCATGTATATATATATATATATATATATGTTTGGCCCGAGATATGATCAATTATGATAGTTATTAGACACTTTTTGTCGAATGTAAATATATGTTTTCATGTTTTGAAGGAGCTTTTTGAAGAATTTCATGCTAAAACGGTATGATCTACACTAGGTACATATGATTCGTGTTTGATGTCAATATTGAGTATAATTCATCACGTTTTATGATTCCAAAGATCTAATTCACGTTATTCTCATGTTACAGGGCAAAAATGCACCACGTTTCTACTTTCAGCACTCAGTCCGACACTCCTAGCACTCGATCCGGTACTTGATCTAGCACTACGTCCAACACCACGTCTTGCACAAAAACGAAGGGTGATTTGGCGGTTATGGTATTGGCGGCCAATGGTGGGCGAATCAGGAACGTGGGTTTTGTTCGTGCTTTCCCCCTCCAGCTACTAAACTGCTGACAACTTAGTTTTGGTTGTTCAACAGGGCGATTATTGGCTCGCTTTGTTTCAGCAGTTAGGGCGTCATTTAATATCATTTGTCGAATTTAGAAGTGGTTTGACCTTCCTGTGGTCAACCACTTGGTCTGTAAACTTATAAATACCACTAGGATGCTCAGACAATAGGTTAAGAAGCAATAGACGTAGTGTATTGGAGAAAAATGTGACTCTCTCTTATTTTTGTCATTTTCCTTTGTCGAAGTTATATAAAACTATGTTTTTGCGTTTTAATGGTGAAGTCGACTTGTTGAGTTCATGCTGTGCTTTTAGGAAGTGACCACGACTTGATGGGGGGGCCACCAACTGTCTGGTAACTGTTCTTTATGTTGTTTGTGCATTTTATAATTTAGTTGTTCTCTTTATTTCTTGTACCTGCATTATCATTTTGTTAATTAGTTTGTTGTTATAGTTTAATTGCTTTGATTCTCTTTTGCAGGTTAGTATGACAGATTGTGTTAGCATGCATTGATCTTGTAGTTAGGAACGAATTTTCAAATTCCTAGACTAACCCCGTGTGCAATTAGATGTTAGATTGTATATTATTTATGTTGTTAGAATTAAATTTAAAACGGAGTTTTAAATAGAATAGAACAAAGTTTTAATTTGAGTTTTCTTTAACAAGGATTTGATGGATGGATAGAATTAATTTTAGTTTTTAATTATAGATTGTTTATTTCATTTTTATGTAGATCTTGCTTAATTAGTTGTTGGTTAATGTAGTTGTTAGTTTACTTTTTAATGTCATGTTTTAATTTTTGTTCTTAAGCATTTTGCTTATTGCAATTTGAATTGTTAGAATAGATATAGCATAGTTTCACTTTATGTATTTCCTTTCCTAGAATTAGATTGCAATTGTATTTCTTAGTTAATGATTGAGTTTAAGTATGAATTTTGCTTACATAGTGTAGAAGTATAATCATGATCTCGTTATATTGTTGATGGTTAATAAATGAATATGCAGGATAATTGACGAGTTTCTGTAATGGCTAAATTCTCATTAGACTGTTTAATCAATACCTTTCACTTTGCTATTGAGATGAGTGTTGAGCTTATGCCACTTGAATTATCCTTTGTTGTCAAGTGCCATCGAGATATTATCAGACACTGAAGACATTCACACAACCACCAACATTATATTTGAGTTTTCATAGGTTAAAAGATAGTTTTCCTGTTTTCATAGGTTAAAGGATAGTTTTCTTACTTTCATAGGTTAAAAGATATAGTTTCCTACTTTCATAGATCAGAAGATATAGTTTCTTGCTTTCATAGCTTAGAGGGTAGTTTTATTGCTGCTGTAGGATAGATAGTCTTCTGTTTTGATAGATTAAAGAGCAGTTTGTTTATCATAGATTAAAGGTTAGTTGTTAATCTTTCTTGCTTTCAATTAAATAGATTTTCTTTCATGAATTAGAAATAGTTTTGAAGTTTTAAGAATATAGTCCACTTGCCTCTTAGGCTAGATAGTTGTTCAATGAGAAGTTTTTATTAGATTACTTGCAGTAGAAGTTGTCTTAGAGTAACTAGTTGTTTATTTGATTTAATAGGTTAGTTAGTTGTTTTGCTTACTTGTTTACTTTCTTTAATAGGTTAGTTAGTTGTTTTTCTTTTTTGCTTACTTGCTTTAATAGAATAGTTATTGGCTTGTTTATTTACTTGCTTTCATAGGGTAGTTGCTCATTGAATTTAGGTTGGCAAGTTAAATAGTTTGCTTTTGTTATTTGCTTATTGTTATGCTTAATAGTTGCTTTTGCTTATTGTTATGAACTAGTTTGCTTCAAGTAGGGTTTTTACTTGTCTTCTTAGAACTATCCATCAATCCTTGACCCAAAAGTACTTAGGTTACATAGTTTTAAGTTGCTTAGTAGGGTTTACTCATTAGATATGTTTGCTTGAATAGATTATCCTTAGATAACCACTTCCTTAGTTAGAATATACTACCAGCCCTTCTACCTTTGGCATATATTTTGACACAACTCTAAGTTTACTTACCCCGGGTTGACAATTTAATTGAGGGTTTTTAGTGTGTTTTTAGTGCATATAGAACACCCATCATTTTTGGCGTCATTGCCGGAGAGTTGTCTCAATGTAAGAAGTAGTTATGAAATAGATCATTCCTAGACCTTAGCATTAGATTGGTGGTGGGGGGGATTTAAGACGAGAGGTAAGAACCTGCACATCTGCAATTGCAGGCTCCCCCAAACCCAATGGTAGCTTTTTCTTTTGTTTTTTCTTTCTTTCATGAATAGACCTAGAGATCCAAAAGGTAGATACATTAAATATAAATTAGACCTTTCAACCAAGGTTCCTTCCAACCTCTTTGGGGGAAGGAGCGTTCCTCTTATAAAATCCACATACCGATACTGAAAAACAGGAACTAGCTCAACTCAAAGAGCTAAAATAGTCTCTGAATAGACTAACACGGGGAGCACTATAGAACAAGAAATTGAAGCATCAATCATATTGGGACATGAGGCAAGACCACTTGAGTCTTCCACTGAACCAAACAATACAACCTTTTCTTTTTCACCACCGCCAGGAAATCCTAATTTTGAAGACATCATAGACCTGCGCAAGTGAATCTTTTGTTTAGTAGTTTAGCCAATGTAATTATCTCTCAAACTGACACAAAAACTTTGGCACCAATAGTTTCAACCAGCTCGAGTAGAGTCCCAAACATCCAATCCATAGGAATATCTTTCCATCAAAGGGAAACCTTGTTCTCTTCAAAGATAAAACCACCTAGGTACTCTCATTTTGGAAACCAAGCCAATATGGATGATCAGGAGGACCATAACAATGTAAGACAAAGGGAGGAAAAAGAAACTAGAAACCAAACCGAGACTACCTTTGGGTTTCCGATTTTAGACACCACTCCAAATGTCAACATGAAGAATATTCCTCTCTCATCACTGCCTACCTTTTATGGTAAAAAAAGTGAAGATCCAGACACCTTCCTATTTGAATTTGACATCTTGTGTAAGAGCTACAACTACGTGCAAGATGCCCAGAAATTAAAACTCTTTCATGCCACCCTCAAAGACTATGCACTAAGATGGTTCATGGGGTTGGGAGAATCTAGTATTAGGTCTTGGGAAGCCATGAAAGACATATTTCTCAAGAAATACCAAGACTACTGCAAGACCGAAGAGTCTCGTAATGACATCTTTAAAATCCAACAGTTAGAAGACGATACCCTTGAAGATTATATGGAAAGATTTGGTTATATCTCCTAGAAGTCAAAATACCATGACCTCCCAGAGGATGTAATTAGGGATATTTTCCTTAAGGGAATTTCAGAAGAATATCTAGAGATTCTTAACATGATGGTATCAGGTGACATCTCCCATAAACCATTTTCCAAAATATGTGAAATGTGTAAAAATTACTCAAGGAGTAGAGCCAAAACAAGAAAGAATGGTCGGGACCCTTACAATAGAAACTTAAAACCAATTAGTTCATGTGGTATCACGAGAGCAGAGATAGGGAACCTTTTAGAAAAATTCAAGACGAACATCTTAAGCACAATAGGTTCCCAATTGGATACCCTTAAAATAAAAAAGAAATGGGAGGATGAAAATGCAGCAATGAGCATATATTGCCCAAGATGCAGGAGGAAGCATTCCTCATGGGAATTCCCATTGGATAACATTTCAGTTTATGGCTTATGTACAGAAGACCATGTGACTGAAAAATGTCAATCATTGCCCAGTTTATTAGCCATCTATAGGAGTGGAGATCCTGGAGAGTCTTCTTATGCACCTAGGAGGCCATGGCAACCTAGGAACCAGTCCACATAACCAGATCTACAATCTCAAGTTCCACCCTTTTATCAACAACAACAACAGTGGAACTCAGCAGGTTGGAAAAACTAGTCTACTTAGTACCAACATCCTTGCTTTCAAGGGTGGAGAGGAGGACATAACCAAGGAAACCCTCAAGCTCCACCTATCCCTATGTCCAACCATCATTATCCTCAGTTCCCACCGAACACTCCGCAACTTTTGCCAGGTTTTGTTCCACCACCTTTACCTCCTATTCCACAACAACAACCGCTACAATATCAAAATGCAAGCTCCCTGAGACCAACACTATTACTGGCACAACCAATGTCGAATCCCAATAATAGGCCCCCTCAACCTCTTCACAATGTTGAGATGCAGGCCTTCCCAACATATGTTATCACTCATGTTCCAGTACAGGAAATTCAACTAATATCGGGAAACGTTATGGAGAGGCAGAGACCTTCAGTAGTCATCCAGGAAGAAGAAGAAGAAGAAACCACCAAACAACCCACGGATGACACTAGGTGGGAAGATGTTATTATCCTGAAGAATCAAGAACCCAAGCTTCCCCAACATGAACCTTCACAAATTATGAAGGTCCCTCCTTATCTAGACCGATTGGTAATCGAGAAACCTACCACCCGACCAGAATTTGAAATTTTGAATGAGTTGAAAAATATTTGTGTCAAGATCCCCCTACTTCAAGCCATTAAAGACATCCCAATCTACAGTAAGGTAGTCAAAGAATTGTGTATCAAGAATCCAGGTAGGAAGCAAAAGGACCCCCCTACAGTACACTTGATAGGAGGACTTTCTGAGTACATATTAGAGCAGCCAAAACTAGCAAAATATGGGAACCCAGGAAACCCCGTAGTGACCATAACCATTAAAGAGGTCTCCATTGGAAACACTCTCATGGACCTAGGGGTAGCCATCAATGTTATGACCGCTACTACCTTGGAACAATTACAGTTACAACCTCTTCTTCGACCTACCCCAACCATTTTGGAATTAGCAGATAAGACTAGGGTTATACCTAAAGGAATTTTAGATAATATCATGGTTACTTTAGCCTTGTGGGAGTACCCAGTAGATTTTCTTGTCATTCACTCAAAGGATCATGTCAAAGACCATCCAGTCATTTTGGGAAGACCTTGGCTAGCCACAGCCAATGCATTTATTGGATGTAGAGAAGGGGAAATGACCATCTCAAATGGTCTCTCTATACAGAAGCTCACCATTTACCCTCCAACTCAACCTATTATGGAGAATCTATGGTGGCTTGAATGTCCATACGAGAATGAGTACTGGGAAGAACCTGTATTGCCAAGTGACCATGCAAGGGCACTTCAGGAGCACACAAAAGAAAATGTGCTAAACCAGTTCATTTATGTTATCACATGTGTGGATTTTCCACAGTCTTTTCCCCAATTTGAGTACATGTTTAGGGAGGAATTTCAAGAACAATTAGACCCATCCATTTTGTTTTCGACATATTTTATCTTTGAGATAGATGAGTCTGCCATGTCTTATACTATGCCCTACGAGATTGGTTCAGGGAAATTTTTACATATGAACTCTGGGCTAGATGAAGACCAATAGAAATAGTTAGTAGATATCCTTAAAAAAAAATCAGGAGCATTTGCCTGGGAATACACTGACATGAAAGGTATACACCCCGACACATGCATCCATCACATATATACCCAGGGGGGAGTAACACCTCTTAGGCAACCCCAGAGAAGGATGAACCCAACACTTAAATATATAGTCAAGGAGGAGATCCAAAAGTTGTTAAATGTCAGATTCATTTATCCCATCTTTGATAGTAAGTGGGTATCCCCGCTTGTAGTGGTTCCAAAGAAAGTGGTCGGGAAATGGAGAATTTGTGTTGATTTCCGGGAAATCAACAAAGCCACTCTGAAAGACTACTTTCATCTCCCTTTCATTGACCAAGTTCTAGATACCTTGTCTAGAAAGAAGTATTTTTCCTTTCTAGATGGGTACAGTGGGTACAATCAGATTCTTATAGCACCCGAGGACCAGGACAAGACTACCTTTACTTTTCCTTGGGGAACCTATGCCTATAGGGTGTTACCATTTGGATTGTGTAATTCTCTTGCCACATTTCAACGAGCAGTATTAGGGATATTTTTTGATCTTATTCATGATTGTGTGGAGCTCTACATGGATGACTTCACAGTCTATGGTAACACTTACCAGGAAGCCTTAGACAACTTATAAAAATTCCTCATCAGATGCCAGGAAATGAACCTATCTCTAAGTCATGAAAAATACAAAATGTTTTTAACTAAAGGAGTGGTTTTAGGACATCATGTTTCATCTGAAGGGATAAAAGTCGATCCTGCAAAGATTGAGTTCATCGTCAGACTTCCACCCCCCAAGACTCAGAAAGAGGTGAGAATATTTCTTGTACATGTCGGATATTACCAGTGGTTTATTGAAAATTTTACAAATATTGATGCACCTATGTTTGGATTATTAATAAAAGATGTTGATTTTGTTTGGATTGAGCATTGTCAAACTGCCTTTGAAACCCTGAAAGTTAAGCTGTCTGTGGCACCAGTTCTTAGAGGGCCCAATTGGAATCTCCCATTTCATATATCCATTGATGCCTCTGACACCACAATAGGAGGGGTATTAGGGCAGAAAGAGGACCAACCGTCCTATGCCATTTATTTTGTGAGCAAGAACTTGTCCTCTGCTGAGTTGAACTACACAGTCACCTAGAAAGAATTCTTGGCAATTGTTCATGCTATTAACAAGTTTCATCATTACATTACAGGTTATGAAGTATTTGTACATACCGATCATTCTTCCATTAGATTACTCATGAATAAACCCATAACTAATGGTCGAGTGACAAGGTGGCTCTTCTTATTGCAAGAATTTGATATCATTGTGCTTGACCGACCTAGAAAGGATAATGTAGTAGCTGATTTTCTTTCCCGAATAAAAAATTAGGATGATGATATCCCTGTAGATGATAGTTTCCCAGACGAGCACCTCTTTTCTCTTTCTGTCAATACCCCATGGTTTGCGGATATGGAAAACTATCTGGCTACTAGGAAGTTACCATCTCATTTGTCACCTCATGAAAAGTGGAAAATTATTACACAGAGTGCTAATTACTCTTGGGTTGGTCATGATCTTTTTCGTACATGTCATGATTTGATTATTCATAGATGTGTCTGAGAGAATGAGGTACCTAAAATACTACAAAGTTGTCATGATGGACCATGTGGTGGCCATTTTTCTGACAAACATACAACATATAAGGTGTTACATTAGGGTTACTATTGGCCTAGCATTTTCAAATATGTTGCCAAGTATGTGAGAAGTTGTGATAGTTTCCAAACAATAGGAAGACATATGTCAGCTAACGAAATGCCTTTGCATGCCCAAGTTACGATAGAAACCTTCAAAAAATGGGCCCTCAACTTTGTAGGACCAATTTCACCCATGTCCCGTAGGAAGAACTATATTTTGGTTTGTATGGACTATGTCACCAAATGGGTGGAGGCAAAAGCCCTATTCAGGGCTACAGAGAAGTATGTTGTTGAATTCATCTATGAAGACATATTTACCCACTTCGGTATCCCTCATGAAATTTTTACCGACCAAGGCACTCAATTCACTTCCAAGTTGATGAAAGAGCTAACAGAGAAATATGGGATTAAACATTGCAAATCTTCTCCATACCACCCGCAAGCCAATGGTTAGGTAGAATCTACAAACAAAGTTCTAGAAGCCATCTTGACCAAGAATTTTCAGTTACATCACCAGGATTGGGTTGATAGGCTCTCAGAGGCTTTGTGGGAATACCAGACCACCTGGAGAAGTACCATTGGGCATACCCCTTATGCGCTAGTGTACGGGAAACAAGTACTTTTACCAATAGAATTCCAAGTAAGGACCTTTTGTATTGCCACAAAATTAGGATTGAAACTGGATGAGGCTCAGAAGCAGCGAGCCCTATAATTGGATGAGTTGGATGAAATCAGGCAAGATGCCATCCAACAGACAATATTAGTCCAAAACCAGAGGAGCAAGTGGCATGACAAGTTTATTAAGAAGAAGCACTTCCAACCTGGTGATTGGGATCTATTGTTTGATTCTCGATTCAAAACATTCAAAGGCAAACTCACCACCTGGTGGTTGGGCCCTTACGAGGTAGACATTGTATATGACAATGGAGCTGTAAAAATTAAAACAATTGACGATGGACAAGTCTCCTTTGTAGTAAATGGACACCGACTAAAATTGTATCATAATCCCATTTCGAAAGAGGATTTTCTACAGGTCATGTCAAATGACAAAGAATTGGCCTTACTATATGGGGAAGACCCCCCTTGTTCTTGAAAAGTTTTTTGAATCTCCTATTGTATATATGTAAATAGTTTTTGAATTTTGTTAATAAGGCAATTCTAGAGATTTCTATAAGTATTTATTTCACCAGGAGTACACAGTTTCAAGGATCTTTCTTCAAAACATTGTTACACTTGAATTATGTGCCTGCTAAAACATCAAATGAATATTGACTTACTGTAATTAGCCATATTTTTGCAAGAATTCTCATTTTTAGGCATTCTAAAGCAGTTGCTCTTGAAACTCTTCACCACTATATAAGGAAGTGATACCATAACTATCAAGCCTAGAGGTCTCTCGTACAGTTTTTTCCAAGAAACCTGAGTAAGTGAGTCAAGTATCTTTATCAAAGAGTAACAAGGAGGTCTAATTAGCAGTTAGTCATGGAAACATAATAATAACTACAAAAGAAGAAAGTGAGTTGAGCCTAGAGATACCTTTCTATTATTTCTCAATGGTACCATCCACTATACACTAAATAGCTTGATTATATCATATATTTAGATAGGCCACGTCCACTTAAGTACCCCTTACATCGGGACAACCACTAAGTAATATAACAGAAAGTCATCCTACAACTTAAATACCATCCCAATTGAAAAAAAAAAAAAAAAATTGTTTTCAGAGTTGTTCCCCCATCTTCTTGCATAAAGCAATCTTATATTAAAATCTTAAAAGATGGAGGGCCAGTCTCTGAGGGTGTAAGAGGCTAACCCGCCAGGATACTGAACAATTCTGCTGGCAGCGGGTACCAGCCTATGGTATGACTAGGTAAACACGTCGGAGTACTGAACAGGCTTGTTGGCAACGGGGCATTCTACCTAGTGAGGATGATAATCTGACAAAAATAAATAATAAATTTAAACTTGTCCTGATGTACGACATTACTTGCAGACTAAGTTGACCTGAAGTATGTGTGGTTAAGCTAAGGTTAATGAACTCCATAAACTTTCCATTGGAAAATAACTCTAAAACTATCTTGAAACTCTCTTGCCTACCTCTTATTATATATATAGGATCTCTTATCCTATAGGTGGGGCCATCTTCTAACCGTCTCGTCAGACCAATCTATGAAATTTATCTTTACAATTGACATACTATAAATCTTCGATTATTGGGGATACTGACTGGTTTCCTATACTTTTGATTGTGAGGTGTCACAATACTTAGGTGTGGGGGAGGGGTTCATGATATGGCAAATGATCATTGCCTAAGAGAAATAAATCTTTGCAAGATTTTTTGTATTATTTCCATGATACAGGTTATTACATTAATAGTCATTTTATTTTTGAAGTGTTAAACTCTTGTGAGCTATAAATTACTGAACATATACTTAACATACCACTCTTTATCGTTTTATCTTTCATTACAAGTAGCATATTGTAGGATTGACAATACATATTGTATGCTTGCTATAACCTGTTCATTGTAGGTTAAATTATATGTCATATGAAAGAAGATTAAGTGAGCATGATGGAAAAATCAACAACAAGGGAGTATTCTGCCTCTGCTCATTAACCACTGTGATTGTCAAAAACTTGCATGCTATCCATTATAAGAAGTGCAAATGTACTTAACATAGAGGTACCGTATGAAATGTCATATGAGGTGTCGAACTGAGTACCATATGAATTACACACCAGTAATTGTCCTAGATTCCAGGTGACTAGAACTCAATTACATTCAATTGAATTGGTTGCAGGCAATTGATTGAAGATGCTTTATATGTTTATGATCAAATGTCCAAGTCAAAAGGCTTGGACATTGATCTAACTGCGCATCATTACATTGCCCCCAAAAACGAGCCTTTGAATTCGAAAATTACCATACATGGCAGTTCTTGCGCACATGTGTGTATCTTACTCAACTATAGGCGCATTCAAAATCAGGTTGGGCACTCCATTATCTCCATTTTCCCTTGCCATTTTCTCTGCCCTGCGTTAAGAAATCGTGCCCAACCTCTGTCATTTCTTCCCCTGTTTGAATCGCACTCAGATCGTGCCCAATTTGTGCCATCTCTTGGCCTATTCGCACCCTTTCCTAGTGAATTTTGGCTCTGCTACAATGCCTAGGAGGTACAAACCCTCTTCCTATGCGGATCTCTTTGCCATTCTCGAATTTGCACAATGCAGAGAGGTGTTTTTGCACGCAGGCTGGGGGGCATTTTTGTCTAAGTTGCAGGGCCACGATGACGGCCTCTCCATGCAATTCACCCTCGGTTTTGATGGGAAGACAACACATGTAAGGTCTCTTACCTTTGAAGTCTCAGAAGAGTCCATTGCTGCGGCTACAAAGCTCCCAAGAATGGGAGATAGATGGTTCAAAAACCACAAATTGTCGCGCTCAAGTTATAACAGGGTTTTTAAGCTCGAATTCAAGAGCATTTTAGGATCAAAAGGATATCATAGGGAGTGGATAAAGGTGGAATTGATCAACCCCCTCATCATCATCACAAGGTTGATTACCTGTGAAAGTAGATACTCCACTTTCAAAGCTTGTCATTTTAGATTGTTGGCTCATTTTCTGTTCAACAAACCGTTGAACTTCCCCTTCTATTTTCTAAAAAKCTTGGAGAAGATGTCCTCTCACGTGAGGAAGAATGTGAMTAACCCCCACAACAATCTCTTTCACCATGGCTTGATCAAACTCCTTGTTCTAGCCGAACTAGAGAAACAGGGGCAAACTTGGGATGCCTTTATCTACCAATTTGCAAACCCTCACTTGATAATTAGGACCAACAAAAATCCACTTAGCCTAAGAACTATCTCTCCATCCAAGCCTCACTCTCCAAGAAATCCAAACCCCCTTGTACAAACCCTCTCTTTTCCGGAACAATACAAAAAGCTTGTTGATATCCCTGCTTTCTCCTTGGGTACAAATATCAAGAGCAAAGACCAAAAGAAGCCTATTGTTAACCCCCCAATGCCTTCAATCTCTCTTGATCCCACACCTACAAATCTCCAATAAGTGATCCAACAAGACTTTCCCATCATTCCCACAAATAGGATGGGAGCCAATCGATTTGGTAAAGGATCCTTTCGAAAGAGTACCCAAAGCACAAAAACAAAAGATTCACCTGCTTTGAATCCTATCCAAGTGTCCTCTGACCTTGAGAGCCCTCATATAAGACTTAGGGAAGTTTTTGTGCATGGATTAGAGCCACTAAGAAATACAAAATCAGAACCAACCTCTCCTTATCAATCCCCCATCACCCCTACTTCACCCATGCCTACTCTATATCCTAAGAATGATAGATTGTCCACATCCCTCAAAGGATCTAAGCTTCCCTTAGAGATCACTGATTATGCCCCAGCCATTGAGAAGCTACAAAAAGAAAACCATTGGCTTCTCCAACAGTTGGAAGAGAGGAAGACAATAGACACACACCTTCATCATGATAATGCAGTCCTTCAAGCAAAGGTTAACTCCCTTCAACGGTTGGTTGATGAGATGACCAAATCTAACTGCAGCCTCAGAGCACAGCTGAAGAAACATAAGAGGAACAATGCAAAGTCTTCACAGCAAGAAGAAGAAGCTTCCAAAGCTGATCCTCCTCAGCAACCCTAGTCACGAGGGGTAACTTCTTTTTGTTTGCAGTGGAACCTGCAAAATTGTAAGTGTGGGGGTAATGTTGAGCCCGAGATATGATCAATTTATGACAGTTATTAGACACTTTTTGTCGAATGTACATATGTGTTTTCATGTTTTGAAGGAGCTTTTTGAAAAAATCCATGCTAAAATGGTATGATCTACACTAGGTACGTATGATTTGTGTTTGATGTCAATATTGAGTATAATTCATCATGTTTTATGATTCCAAAGATCTAATTCACATTTTTCTTGTGTTACAGGGAAAAAACGCACCACGTTTCTACTTCCAGCACTCAGTGTGACACTCCTTCTAGCACTCGATCCGGTACCTGATCTGGCACTGCGTCCAGCACCATGTCTTGCACAAAAACGGAGGGTGACTTGGCGGTTATGGTATTGGCGTCCAATGGTGGGCGAATCATGAACGTAGGTTTCTTTCTTTCTTGCCCCCTCGAGCTACTAAACTCCCGACAACTCAGTTTTGGTTGTTCAACAGGGCAATTATTGGTTCGCTCTGTTTCAGCAGTTAGGGCGTCATTTAATATAATTTGTCGAATTTAGAAGTGGTTCGACCCTCTTGTGGTCGACCACTTGGTCTGTAAACTTATAAATACCACTAGGATGGTCAAACAATAGGTTAAGAAGCAATAGACGTAGTGTATTGGAGAAAAATGTGACTCTCTCTTATTTTTGTCATTTTCTGTTGCCGAAGTTATATAAAACTGTGTTTCTGCATTTTAATGGTGCACTCGACTTGTTGAGTTCATGTTGTGCTTTTAGGAAGTGACCACGACTTGCTGGGGGGGCCACCAGCAGTTTGGTAACTATTCTTTATGTTGTTTATGCATTTTATAATTTAGTTGTTCTCTTTATTTCTTGTACATGCATTATCATTTTGTTAATTAGTTTGTCATTATAGTTTAATTGTTTTGATTCTCGTTTGCATGTTAGTATGACAGTGTGCTAGCATGCATTGATCTTGTAGTTAGGAACGAATTTGCAAATTCCTAGACTAACCCCGTGTGCAATTAGATGTTAGATTGTATCTTATTTATGCTATTAGAATTAAATTTAAAACAGAGTTTTAAATATAATAGAATAGAGTTTTAATTTGATTTTTCTTTAACAAGGATTTGATGGATGGATAGGATTAATTTCAGTTTTTAATTATAGATTTCTTATTTCATTTTTAAGTAGATCTTGCTTGATTATTTGTTGGTTAATGTAGTTTTTAGTTAACTTTTTAATGTCATGTTTTAATTTATGTTCTTAAGAATTTTCCTTATTGCAATTTGAATTGTTATAATAGATATAGCATAGTTTCACTTTATGTATTTAATTTCCTATAATTAGATTGCAATTGTATTTCTTAGCTAATGATTGAGTTTAAGTATGAATTTTGCTTACATAGTGTAGAAGTATAATCATGATCTCGTTATATTTTTTATGGTTAATAAATGAATATGCGGGATAATTGACGAGTTTCCATAATGGCTAAATTCTCATTAGATTGTTTAATCCATACCTTTCACTTTGCTATTGAGATTAGTGTTGAGCTTATACCGCTTGAATTATCCTTTGTTGTCAAGTACCATCGAGATATTATTAGACACCAAAGACATTCACACAACTACCAACATTATATTTGAGTTTTCATAGGTTAAAAGATTTTTTTCTTGTTTTCATAGGTTAAAGGATAGTTTTCTTGCTTTCATAGGTTAAAAGATATAGTTTCCTACTTTCATAGATCAGAAGATATAGTTTCTTGCTTTCATAGCTTAGAGGGTAGTTTTATTGTTGTTGTACGATAGATAGTCTTTTGTTTTGATAGATTAAAGAACAGTTTGCTTATCATAGATTAAAGGTTAGTTGTTAATCTTTCTTGCTTTCAATTAAATAGATTTCCTTTCATGAATTAGAAATAGTTTTGAAGTTTTAAGAATATAGTCCACTTGCCTCTTAGGCTAGATAGTTGTTCAATGAGAAGTTTTTATTAGATTACTTG
>SNQJ01S0071597.1:7078-38282 GCA_010110895.2 Picea sitchensis | reverse complement strand
GACTATGCTGTAGGTGTAGTTCTCATTCAACACAGTCATCTACTAGCATACCATAGTGAGACACTCTCAAATATTGTCCAAAAGTACCCCACCTATGACAAAGAAATGTATTCCATTGTGTGAGCTCGCCGTCAATGGAAACATTACAATCTAGGAAATGAGACAATCATCCACATTGATCACAAGCCTTTGTAGTTCATACAAACACAAGGGAAGTTGTAGAACGATCACCATAAAAAGTGGTCCACATACCTACAACAGTTCCATATCAACAACAAGTATAAAATAGTGAGCACCGATTTTTTCGTTGACTGCCTTAGTTTCCCTCCCATTGCTGCACTCACCACAATGCTCCATTCTTGTGGGCATGAGGCATCTGAGCGGCCCCAACTTTATCAACGTGACCCTCACTTCGCCACCACCTATCATATCTTGGGTACATGAGAGAATGCCACTGATTTTCACATCTAGGATGGAATTTTATGCCACCTGGGTCACCTCTGTGTTCCCACTAGTAAGCGTGCAAAGCTGATTTGGGAGGCTCACTATAGTCGGATGGCAAGACATTTTGGCATGGAGAAAACTATGGCTGTTCTACGGAAACATTTTATTGGCCAAAACTTCGACAATACATCAACAAGTATATCAAATCTTGCATTGCTTGTGCCATTGCCAAGCCATCCATCAAGAAGCAAGGCTTATACACCCCTCTTCCTACTCCCAAGAAGCCTTGGGAATCCATCTTGATGGATTACATATCTGTCTTTCCTTCCACCAAGCACGACAACGATTTTGTATTTGTGGTGGTTGATCAGTTTTTGAAGATGGACATTATCACAACTTGCAAGAAGAACATCACACCAACATATATTGCCAAGCTATTATTCGAACGAGTGTGGGTCTATTTTGGGATACCACAGACCATCACCTCATATCAGGACAACAAGTTCCTCAACACATTTTGGTTAAGTCTCTAGTCACTGTTGGATACCAATCTCACTAAATCCACTTCTTTACACCTACAAATCGATGGCTAGACAAAGGTCACCAATCAGATGATTGTGAACATCATGCACATGTACAACTCTAACCATCCACATACATGGGATGCGAGTCTTCCCTATGTTCAACATAACTACAACAAGGCTCTCCAAAGCTCCACCAACCATATCCCATTTTAGGTGGGGCTGGGATTCGAACCCTTAGGTCCCATTGATGTTGCACTACCTCTTGCAACCACACATGCATAATATTCCCATGTTTAGTCTGAGGTGGACAAAGCCACCAGATTCATTTAGTCGATTCAACACATACGCCAACATGTCCATGAGATTTTGTAGAAATCCAATGCTAAGTACAAGCAATGCCATGATCAACACTAGTTACCACACTAGTTTCAGGTGGGAGACAAGGTCTGGTTACATTTGCAGAAAGAGTGCCTTACAAGGCCCCATCGAAAGCTCTACCCATTTCTCTATGGGCCTTACATTATCACCAAGGCTGTGGGTAGCAATGATTTTGAGCTCAACACTGCACCCTTCCTTGGCTTGCACCCAGTGTTCAAGGTGGACCTCCTTTGGCCATATTTTCCACCATTATTGGACACCTAAGAGATCGGAGAACAGTTGAAACCAACAGAGCTCAACCCTGACTACATGGAACATGCATCCACTGATCAAATAGTGGACAAACAGGTCAAGGGCACTTGCCAGCAGAGGATCCAAATTTATTGAGTTGTCAAGGCAGGGAAACTCCTACACCAAGGAAAGTGGCTCACCCGGGGCCAAATTCAATAGAATTTTACTCACCTGATGGGGCACTCAATGAAATGGAGACCATTGCTTCCTAGGGGGAGGACTGATCTAGGTGGATATTGGTGGCCACCCACCTATTCCAACTAGCTCCTCTTGATAATTGTTAGTTCAACACGTTCTTCTGTAATTCTTTGTAATTGTGGGTTTTATACTTTCAGAGCTGTCTGAAGCTCTACACATCTTCCAAGTGGATATTGGTGGTTTCCTACCTAATCCAACTGACTTATTTTGGAAGTTTTCATGTCAGTACATCTTTTTGTACTTCCAGGGCTGTTTTGGGGCCCTAAATAGTGTTTGTTTGGCTTTCCACATTCAAGTTGTATACGAAGTCAGAGTTTGATGACATAATGTGTAGTTATCTAAAATACCTTTCCAACAGGTTATGATGCACCTAAAACAATGGTCGCATGCAAAAGTTACAACCCATGGTAGTTGAGGTACCAACTTACCCATCGAGGCCTGCATAACTTTTGGCGTTTCATCTCCCAGGGTTAGGTTTTTGGATGTCTATGGTTTTGACATTCATAAGTAATGTTAAAAGGGCCTCTGGAGCCTCATTGTAATCATTCTTCTCAGACAGATGCATGTATTAGTCACATCTCTTCTCAGAGATAGCTACCAACATTCAAGTAAGTTGTTTTTAGTTTTGAATTTTAAAGTTTCAGCCTATTTTTTTTATTCAATAGAAGTTATTGTTCATTGGATATCTTTTGTTGTCCTCCGTATCTCTGTGTTATTATATTCAGTCTGTTATTCCTTTTGTTCTACTCATAAATACAGATCAACGACCGAGAACCATAGTTATAATACATGGTTATTAAAGGTGGAAATTTAGATCTGATCCACTAATACCCATGATAGTGTTGTAGCAATGCCATCCTTAACTTTAAAGATATTTTAACATAATGAGAAAAGAGTTAAAACCATAACCAACATTGACATAAGGTGTATAAAGGTTTGGTTTCAATGATCAATATATGAACATTAATTCATGATAAAAACATTATCATCCTCAAGAGTCATAATAAGGTAGAGAAGTTTAATTAACACATAAACAATATGAGTCTTCTCCAAAAACATGAAGTCACACAGTTTATTTACAATGTGGGCTTAGGTGAAAAGAATTGTAATATTACATGAACATGTAAATGGATAACATATCCAGAGTTTGTTGCTTCAATAGAAAGAAGATAACACTTCTTTATCTGTGAAGAGAACTGTTGCAATCGTCTTTGAATATGTATCATGTCATGTCAATGCCATGGCAATTTAGTTAAGCACTTTAAATAATCATATGTGAATATCATTAAAACAAATTTATATAAGGAAAGTGCTAATTATCACTGTACGAATATACTTTTAACGATGGAAATTAAAAAAAAATGGTGGAAAGTGTAATTAAAAATGGTATCAGAGGATGGTTGAAACACAACGACCTTATAGGATCAAAGAATATATATATATATATATAATAAACAAAATAATTGATGTCATTATGTTTTGCACATATTAGAATCAACAACAAATCAACATGGCTGAAGAATATGAAAGATTAAACCAAAGAGAACCCCAGATGCATGTATAACTGAACAATGATCAACCACAAGATATTTCTATAGGACTGTTGGAAACCATGAGTAGTCTAAAATAAATTTTGGAAAGCATAAAGGAAGATAATGAAAGACTATTTAAAACTAGTAAAGAACAAGAAGAGTTAAATGAGATTTCTCTTAAAAACATGATTGAGATGAAGCAACAAAGACATATAGGATAGACTTTCAGTAATGCCATTTTTTTTTCTAATGAAGAATCACATAAAAGTAAGAAATATCAAGTGAACACTGATAAAACAAAATTGTTAGAAAAATAAAGTAGCGAGGATAATTAAGATACCATCACATTATAGAGAATTATACCTAAAACAAACAAAAGGAAACAACATGAGAAAGAATTGCTTGGAGAATTTAAGAAAACCAGACCACCCAACTTTGATGGTGAATCTAAGGAAGGAGAAAAACCTTGGCTTGTGAACATGAGTAAATACTTTCAAATTTGTAATTATCTCAGAAACTAGAAGGCTATATTAGCTATGTATCAACCGAATGGAAACACTGCCATTTGGTGGCAATAAATAAAAACAATTAATAAGATTAGGAGTAGTGAGATAATCTGGAAAATGCTCAAGAAATATTTCAAACAAAAATATTTAACATAATGATATTACGACAAAAAGGCCAAAGAGTTCCATGATCTTAAGTTGAGACAAATGTCCATTGAAGACTTTATGACTAAATTTGTGAATTGTATGAGATATGTACCTTACCTTTGTGAGAAGACAAAATTTCATAGGTTCATGAGAAATTTGCCTCAAGTTTATAAAGAAAAAATTTAATTCCTTAATCCAAAGACCATCGATGAAGTGATAAGGCCTGTTAAACTATTATTTACTCAATTTAAACAGAGAACTGAAAATGCAAATCCATGACAACACAAACATAAGGACAAATTTATCCCAAGAAGAAAATTTTTAAACATCCTCGACAACCATCGCATAGTGCACCAGTTAGGAAAACAAATTTGTTGGACGAAAAAGTGTATTAGTTCAAAATAGCAATAAACCTACAAATTTTGTGAATAATACAGTTATGGACCCTGTTTGGTGATGGGGATGAAAAGGACCATACCTGTACTAGAACTTCCCCTTAAACAATCACAAAAATCAAGTAGTACACAATGTTCAGAAAGCAACAACAGTAAATGATATTGCTTGAAGTATACACAAAATCAATGCTTCCCTTGAAAATCGACAAAATGATCACCAATATTCCATGGTGAAAATAGAAGGGATGTTAAATTAGAAACATGTATCTATATTAATAGACCTTGGTGAAACTCTATGTTATATTTCACCTACATTGGTAGAAAACTGTAAGTTAGAGAAAGTCAAACATAAGAAATCATGGCTAGTTCAATTAGCTACATGAACAAAAATAAAAGTTGTTGAAATGGTAAAATACTGTGTAGTGAATATGGATGGAATGGAGAGTAAGTTAGATCTAAATATTTTACCATTAGGATCTTATGATCTTCTCATAGGAATGGATTGGTTGGAAAAAACATTCAACTCTTGCAAATTGTTGTGAAAAAACCTTTAACTATTTAGATGATTTGGGAAAAAACAAAACATTGAGAGGAATACTGTGGGGAGTGTCGGTTAGATTGATCTCTGCTTTAAAATTAAAAAGGAATGCAAGGAAAGGATAAAATATTTATGTTGTTCACATATCCAATAATATTGGAGAAATGGATGAAAATTTGTTATCTAATGATCCATTACTGAAAAAGTTTCAGGATGTGTTTTCGAAGGAAATTCCTGGATTACCTTCTAGTTGAGACATAGATTTCACCATTGACTTAGTATCTGGATCTGCACTGGTGTCTAAGGCCCCTTACCAAATGAGTACTCTAGAATTGACAGAACTTAATATACATCTTCAAGAACTGTTACATAAACAATATATTAGAACTGGTGTGTCTTCGTGGGGAGCATTGGTTTTGTTTGTCAAAAATAAAGATGGAACCTTCCGATTATGTGTTGACTACAAAAACCTTAACAATATGACTATTAAAAAAAAAATCCTTTACCTCTCATTAATTATTTGTTTGATCAAGTCGTAGGAGCTAATATTTCCTCACTATTTCTTGTGCATTGAAATCTGATGGTGCTATGTTGGTTTCTCGATTGTGCATAGATAATTGGATGGTGCTATGTTGGTTTCTCGATGCACTTTCATTGGCCCTCCAACACAACCCGATTATTAGTTTCATCGGTGTATTCATGTTAGTTGTCTGACGAATGTACATACATTGAATATCCGACAACTTGTCGCTGTATATACCGACAACCTGTCGCTGTATATACTAACAACCCTAAGGGCCAAAAAATCGTCGAAATTAGACATTGTTTCCGACAACTATGTGTCAAAAGTCCGACGCAACGATACATTGAATATCCTACGTCCCTACAACTAATACTTTCATAAACATGCTATCATATCCGATCTAATACTCTTAGTGACATCTGGTGCTCAAATACTGTGGTTGTTTGCATAGATACATCCAAACAAAAATGGAGTTTTTGGACATCACCTCATTGGGTACGACTTATAGATACGTTGTCAAGATCGAGCAGAAATTTAAGCAGAAGAGGCGAGAGTTTGGATCTGCAAACTCCTCATAGGTGAAGGAGGGTAAAGTTGGCCCCAACCCACACATCAAAGGACAGAGCAGAGATGGCCACTCTCAGGACAACCAGTCCAAGCCACGATGCAAGAAGGGAAATAAGAAGATGAATAAGGACACGAGAAAATGGTGTGAGTACCATAAAATCCCTTGGCACAACACTGAAGAATGTCACTCCAAGAAGTCACTCATGGTCGAGCTAAAGGATTTTGAGTCAAAGGTTGATTCTGATTCTGAATCAAATCCTGAAGGAGGGAATCAAATTATCAATGTTGAACCCAGTTCCATTGTCGCTACCACCAAAGTCCAGCCAAGCGAACCAGAGGAAGGAGAACACCTCTTTCACTCACATATGTGGGTAAAGGGGGCTTCGCTCCATTTCATTGTCGATAGCGACAGTCAGAAGAACCTGATTTCAGCAGAGGTTGTCAAGTAGTTGGACCTCCCAACAACACCGCACTCGCATCCCTACACCATCGGCTGGCTTCGCCAAGGAAGAGATCTATGTGTCAGCCAACAGTGTCATCTTCCCTATGACATCGAGACTTTCAAAGATGAGGTATTGTGTGATATTTATCTCGTTGAATTTTGTGATGTTATTTTAGGACAACCATATTTGTGAAAGTTCCATGTTTTGTAAGAGTCTATACCCCGCAGTGTTATTATTACTTTGGGTATAGAATTGTACAGGATACTAGAGGTAGTGTTGTCTACCGCTATTTCTTTAATCTTTGCTAAGCAATGCAGTAAGGTCATTTCACAGACTGGAAAGTTTGTCTTATTTGTGATTCATGTTCACAGTAAGCAGAAGGTCGTTGCCACATCCATGGCCTCTACATAGATCTTCTCTTTACAGCAGAAGCAAGTGGACGGGATCATGGAAGAATACATAAGCATATTCTCCTCACCCATCGGGGTACCGACGCACTACCAAGTCATGCACCCAATTGATCTGACCCCTGGTGCACCTCTACCTAATGGACTAGTCTATCATCGCTCGTTGATGGAAAATGACGAAATCAAGCATCATATCCAAGAAATTATTCAAAACGGGCACATCATACCCATATCCTCCCCTTGCAGAAGCCCGATTGTACTAGTGCAGAATAAAGGAGGGACTTGGAGACTCTGTATTGATTACAAATCCCTAAACAAAATCATAGTCAGAAATCAGTACCCAATTCCCATGATTGATGACCTTCTTCACCAACTCATGGGGGGGAATTTCTTCAGCAAGATTGACCTAAAGTCTGGCTACCACCAGGTTCCCATCAAACCAACTGATGTATGTAAGACAGCCTTTAAATCTAAAGAAGGTCTCTTCAAATGGTTTTCCATGCCCTTTGGATTAACAAATGCACCAGCCACTTTCATGAGGTTGATGGATGATGTATTGAGACCCTTCACCAACTCTTTTGTGGTGGTATATTTGGATGACATCCTCATATTCAGCAGAACTTGAGAGGAGCACATGCGGCATATTCAATAGGTTTTGAGCACTCTGCAGCAACATAAGCTATATGCCAACTTGGAAAAATGTTCTTTTGACATGTACAGGGTCCAATACTTGGGATACATTGTTGATGAGCATGGCGTACATGTTGATCCAACTAAGATATAAATCATCCATGATTGGCCAGCCCCGACCACACTCACCAAGCTTTGGAGCTTCTTGGTACTGGCCAATTTCTACCAACGGTTCATGTTGGGATTCTCCCATATTGCATGGGCCCTCATCCAGGTGACCAAGGGAAATGGCAGGGCCAAGTTCATGTAGGGGAAGGAACAACAATGAGCATTCTATGATCTAAAGCATCGCTTGTGCTCAGCTCAAGTACTCTCCTTGGTCAATCTGCAGCAATTGTTCGATATTGAGACTGATGCATATGACTATGGTGTAGGCACAGTTCTCACTCAACATGGTCATCTGGTGGCATACTATAGTGATACACTCTCAGATATTGTTTGGAAATACCCCACCTATGACAAGGAAATGTTTTCCATCGTACAATCTTGACATCAATGGAAACATTACATTCCATGAAAGGAGACGATCATCCACAATGATCACAACCCCTTGCAGTTCATACAGACACAGGGGAAATTGCAGAACAACTGCCATCAGAAGTGGTCCACCTACCTGCAGTAGTTCCATCTCAACATCAAGTATAAGACAAGGATCTAAAATCATGTTGTTGGTTTCCTTAGTCGACCTCTTGTCGTTGCCTTCACCATTGTGCTCCATTACTATGGACATGAGGCATCTGAGTGGCCCCAACTTTATCAACAATATCCATACTTTGCCACCACCTATTAACTCGTGGGTACAGGCGCAAATATCATCGATTTTCACATTCATGACAAACTATTATTCCATCTGGTCCATCTCTTTGTTCCTACAAGCGAGCGTGCAAAGATGATTTGGGAAGCCCAATACAAGCAAATGGCAGGACATTTTGGCATGGAGAAAATTGTGGTCGTTCTTAAGAAACATTTTTATTGGAAAAAACTTTGATAGGACATTAGTAAGTATATCAGATCTTGCATTGCATGTGCCATTTCCAAGCCAACCATCCAGAAGAAATTATTATACACCCCTCTTCCTACTCCCAAGAAGCCTTGGGAATCCATCTCAATGGATTACATGTCTGTCCTTCCATCCACCATGCAAGGAAATGACTGCATATTTGTGGTCATTGATCAGTTTTCGAGGATGGCCATCCTCACAGCCTACAAGAAGAATATCACAGTGGTAGATATTGCCAAGATCTTCTTCGAATGAGTGTGGGTCCATTTTGGGATTCCATAGTCCATCATCTCTGATCGGGACAACAGGTTCCTCAACAGATTTTGGTCGAGTCTCTAGTCATTGTTGGACACCAAGCTCACTAAATCCACTTCTTTCCACCCCTAAACAGACATCCAAACAGAGATCGTCAATCGGATGATTGTGCACATATTGTGCATGTCCAAATCTAAGAGTCCACGTACATCGGATGAGAGTCTCCCCTATGTTCAGCATAGTTACAACAGGGCGCTCCATAGCTCCACTAGCCATAGCCCATTTCAAGTGAGGATGGGATTCCAACCCTTGGGTCCCATTGATGTTTCACTACCTCTTGCCACCACACAGATAGACTCTTCCAATTGTCACTCTGATATCGCCAAAGCCACCAGATTCATTGAGTGGATTCAGCACATCCGCCAACAGGTCTAGAATATTTTGCATAAATTCAATGCTAAGTACAAGCAACGCCATGATCAACACAGGGTACCACACCAGTTTCAGGTTGGAGACAAAGTCTAGTTACATTTTCAAAAGGAGCGTCTCATAGGGCCCCATCGGAATCTCCACCCACTTCGCTATGGGCCTTACACTATCATCAAGGTTGTGGGTAGACATTCTTTTGAGATCAACACTCCACCCTTACTTGGTTTGGACCCAGTGTTCAACATGGACCTCCTTCGGCCATATTTTCCACCATTATTGGACACCTCAGAGATCACAGAACATATGACGCCAAAGGATCTCAACCTTGACTGCATGGAACAAGCATTTGTTGATCAGATAGTGGACACACAGGTCAAGGGCACTCGCCAGTAGAGGATCCATCTTTATCGAGTTCTCAAGGTAGGGCAGCTCCTCCACCAAGGAAAGTGGCTCACCCGGGGCCAAATCCAGCAGAAGTTTCCTCACCTGATGGGGGAACTCATTGCAGTGGAGACCATTGCTTCATAATGGGGGGTGATTGATCCAGGTGGATATTAGTGGCCACCCACCTATTCCAACTGGCTCCTCTTGTCCATTTTTAGTTCAACATGTTCTTATGTACTTCATTGTAATTGTGGGTTCTACACTTATGTGGATATATGAAGCCCTACACATATTCCATGTGGATACTTGTGGCCTCTCACCTAATCCAACTGGATTATTTTGTATGTTTTCATGTCATCGCATCTTGTTGTACTTCCAGGGCCATTTTGGAGCCCTAAACAGTGTTTTTTTGTCTCACCACAGTCAAAATATAAATGAAGTCACAGTTTGATAGAGGAGTGTTTAGTTCTATGAAATACCTTTCCAACAGGCTATCATGCACCTAAAACAGAGGTTGTATGCAAAAGTTACGAACTCGGGAAGATGAGGTACCAACTTACCCATATGGGTCCACATGACTTTTGGCGTTTCACCTTCTAGGGTTAGCTTTTTGGATTTCTAGTGTTTGGGAATTCATGAGTAATATCAAAAAGGCCTTTGGAGCCTCACTGTAATAATTCTTCTCAGACGGATGCACGTAGCAGCCACGTCTCTTCTCAAAGATAGCTACCACCATTCGAGCAAGTGTTTCAGTTATGTAGTTTTAGAGTTTCAACCTATTTCATTTATTCAATAGAAGATATTGTTCACAGGATATTTGTGTTGTTCTTCATATATCTATGTTTATTGTAGTCATTCTGTTAAACAGTTCGTTCCACTCCTAAATCTGGATCAATATTTTTCGAAGGAGGCTTTCGGATATCGGATGGTCTGACTAACAATACCAACCGTTAGAGGTATGGAACCTATGTTGAAGGTCCTATAATATCGTCGGATATTCATCGAAAGAGGGCGTCGGCTATCGGATGTTCGAACTGACAACATAGACTGTTGGAGGTATTTTTGTATCGTCATATATGTGACGCTCATAGTCGTCGGATATGATAGCATGTTTATGAAAGTATTAGTTGTAGGGACGTAGGATATTCAATGTATCGTTGCGTCTGACTTTTGACACATAGTTGTCGGAAACAATGTCTAATTTCGACGATTTTTTGGCCCTTAGGGTTGTTAGTATATACAGCGACAGGTTGTCGGTATATACAGCGACAAGTTGTCGGATATTCAATGTATGTACATTCGTCAGACAACTAACATGAATACACCGATGAAACTAATAATCGGGTTGTGTTGGAGGGCCAATGAAAGTGCATCGAGAAACCAACATAGCACCATCAGATTTCAATGCACAAGAAATAGTGAGGAAATATTAGCTCCTACGACTTGATCAAACAAATAATTAATGAGAGGTAAAGGATTTTTTTTTTAATAGTCATATTGTTAAGGTTTTTGTAGTCAACACATAATCGGAAGGTTCCATCTTTATTTTTGACAAACAAAACCAATGCTCCCCACGAAGACACACCAGTTCTAATATATTGTTTATGTAACAGTTCTTGAAGATGTATATTAAGTTCTGTCAATTCTAGAGTACTCATTTGGTAAGGGGCCTTAGACACCAGTGCAGATCCAGATACTAAGTCAATGGTGAAATCTATGTCTCAACTAGAAGGTAATCCAGGAATTTCCTTCGAAAACACATCCTGAAACTTTTTCAGTAATGGATCATTAGATAACAAATTTTCATCCATTTCTCCAATATTATTGGATATGTGAACAACATAAATATTTTATCCTTTCCTTGCATTCCTTTTTAATTTTAAAGCAGAGATCAATCTAACCGACACTCCCCACAGTATTCCTCTCAATGTTTTGTTTTTTCCCAAATCATCTAAATAGTTAAAGGTTTTTTCACAACAATTTGCAAGAGTTGAATGTTTTTTCCAACCAATCCATTCCTATGAGAAGATCATAAGATCCTAATGGTAAAATATTTAGATCTAACTTACTCTCCATTCCATCCATATTCACTACACAGTATTTTACCATTTCAACAACTTTTATTTTTGTTCATGTAGCTAATTGAACTAGCCATGATTTCTTATGTTTGACTTTCTCTAACTTACAGTTTTCTACCAATGTAGGTGAAATATAACATAGAGTTTCACCAAGGTCTATTAATATAGATACATGTTTCTAATTTAACATCCCTTCTATTTTCACCATGGAATATTGGTGATCATTTTGTCGATTTTCAAGGGAAGCATTGATTTTGTGTATACTTCAAGCAATATCATTTACTGTTGTTGCTTTCTGAACATTGTGTACTACTTGATTTTTGTGATTGTTTAAGGGGAAGTTCTAGTACAGGTATGGTCCTTTTCATCCCCATCACCAAACAGGGTCCATAACTGTATTATTCACAAAATTTGTAGGTTTATTGCTATTTTGAACTAATACACTTTTTCGTCCAACAAATTTGTTTTCCTAACTGGTGCACTATGCGATGGTTGTCGAGGATGTTTAAAAATTTTCTTCTTGGGATAAATTTGTCCTTATGTTTGTGTTGTCATGGATTTGCATTTTCAGTTCTCTGTTTAAATTGAGTAAATAATAGTTTAACAGGCCTTATCACTTCATCGATGGTCTTTGGATTAAGGAATTAAATTTTTTCTTTATAAACTTGAGGCAAATTTCTCATGAACCTATGAAATTTTGTCTTCTCACAAAGGTAAGGTACATATCTCATACAATTCACAAATTTAGTCATAAAGTCTTCAATGGACATTTGTCTCAACTTAAGATCATGGAACTCTTTGGCCTTTTTGTCGTAATATCATTATGTTAAATATTTTTGTTTGAAATATTTCTTGAGCATTTTCCAGATTATCTCACTACTCCTAATCTTATTAATTGTTTTTATTTATTGCCACCAAATGGCAGTGTTTCCATTCGGTTGATACATAGCTAATATAGCCTTCTAGTTTCTGAGATAATTACAAATTTGAAAGTATTTACTCATGTTCACAAGCCAAGGTTTTTCTCCTTCCTTAGATTCACCATCAAAGTTGGGTGGTCTGGTTTTCTTAAATTCTCCAAGCAATTCTTTCTCATGTTGTTTCCTTTTGTTTGTTTTAGGTATAATTCTCTATAATGTGATGGTATCTTAATTATCCTCGCTACTTTATTTTTCTAACAATTTTGTTTTATCAGTGTTCACTTGATATTTCTTACTTTTATGTGATTCTTCATTAGAAAAAAAAATGGCATTACTGAAAGTCTATCCTATATGTCTTTGTTGCTTCATCTCAATCATGTTTTTAAGAGAAATCTCATTTAACTCTTCTTGTTCTTTACTAGTTTTAAATAGTCTTTCATTATCTTCCTTTATGCTTTCCAAAATTTATTTTAGACTACTCATGGTTTCCAACAGTCCTATAGAAATATCTTGTGGTTGATCATTGTTCAGTTATACATGCATCTGGGGTTCTCTTTGGTTTAATCTTTCATATTCTTCAGCCATGTTGATTTGTTGTTGATTCTAATATGTGCAAAACATAATGACATCAATTATTTTGTTTATTATATATATATATATATATTCTTTGATCCTATAAGGTCGTTGTGTTTCAACCATCCTCTGATACCATTTTTAATTACACTTTCCACCATTTTTTTTTAATTTCCATCGTTAAAAGTATATTCGTACAGTGATAATTAGCACTTTCCTTATATAAATTTGTTTTAATGATATTCACATATGATTATTTAAAGTGCTTAACTAAATTGCCATGGCATTGACATGACATGATACATATTCAAAGACGATTGCAACAGTTCTCTTCACAGATAAAGAAGTGTTATCTTCTTTCTATTGAAGCAACAAACTCTGGATATGTTATCCATTTACATGTTCATGTAATATTACAATTCTTTTCACCTAAGCCCACATTGTAAATAAACTGTGTGACTTCATGTTTTTGGAGAAGACTCATATTGTTTATGTGTTAATTAAACTTCTCTACCTTATTATGACTCTTGAGGATGATAATGTTTTTATCATGAATTAATGTTCATATATTGATCATTGAAACCAAACCTTTATACACCTTATGTCAATGTTGGTTATGGTTTTAACTCTTTTCTCATTATGTTAAAATATCTTTAAAGTTAAGGATGGCATTGCTACAACACTATCATGGGTATTAGTGGATCAGATCTAAATTTCCACCTTTAATAACCATGTATTATAACTATGGTTCTCGGTCGTTGATCTGTATTTATGAGTAGAACAAAAGGAATAACAGACTGAATATAATAACACAGAGATACGGAGGACAACAAAAGATATCCAATGAACAATAACTTCTATTGAATAAAAAAAATAGGCTGAAACTTTAAAATTCAAAACTAAAAACAACTTACTTGAATGTTGGTAGCTATCTCTGAGAAGAGATGTGACTAATACATGCATCTGTCTGAGAAGAATGATTACAATGAGGCTCCAGAGGCCCTTTTAACATTACTTATGAATGTCAAAACCATAGACATCCAAAAACCTAACCCTGGGAGATGAAACGCCAAAAGTTATGCAGGCCTCGATGGGTAAGTTGGTACCTCAACTACCATGGGTTGTAACTTTTGCATGCGACCATTGTTTTAGGTGCATCATAACCTGTTGGAAAGGTATTTTAGATAACTACACATTATGTCATCAAACTCTGACTTCGTATACAACTTGAATGTGGAAAGCCAAACAAACACTATTTAGGGCCCCAAAACAGCCCTGGAAGTACAAAAAGATGTACTGACATGAAAACTTCCAAAATAAGTCAGTTGGATTAGGTAGGAAACCACCAATATCCACTTGGAAGATGTGTAGAGCTTCAGACAGCTCTGAAAGTATAAAACCCACAATTACAAAGAATTACAGAAGAACGTGTTGAACTAACAATTATCAAGAGGAGCTAGTTGGAATAGGTGGGTGGCCACCAATATCCACCTAGATCAGTCCTCCCCCTAGGAAGCAATGGTCTCCATTTCATTGAGTGCCCCATCAGGTGAGTAAAATTCTATTGAATTTGGCCCCGGGTGAGCCACTTTCCTTGGTGTAGGAGTTTCCCTGCCTTGACAACTCAATAAATTTGGATCCTCTGCTGGCAAGTGCCCTTGACCTGTTTGTCCACTATTTGATCAGTGGATGCATGTTCCATGTAGTCAGGGTTGAGCTCTGTTGGTTTCAACTGTTCTCCGATCTCTTAGGTGTCCAATAATGGTGGAAAATATGGCCAAAGGAGGTCCACCTTGAACACTGGGTGCAAGCCAAGGAAGGGTGCAGTGTTGAGCTCAAAATCATTGCTACCCACAGCCTTGGTGATAATGTAAGGCCCATAGAGAAATGGGTAGAGCTTTCGATGGGGCCTTGTAAGGCACTCTTTCTGCAAATGTAACCAGACCTTGTCTCCCACCTGAAACTAGTGTGGTAACTAGTGTTGATCATGGCATTGCTTGTACTTAGCATTGGATTTCTACAAAATCTCATGGACATGTTGGCGTATGTGTTGAATCGACTAAATGAATCTGGTGGCTTTGTCCACCTCAGACTAAACATGGGAATATTATGCATGTGTGGTTGCAAGAGGTAGTGCAACATCAATGGGACCTAAGGGTTCGAATCCCAGCCCCACCTAAAATGGGATATGGTTGGTGGAGCTTTGGAGAGCCTTGTTGTAGTTATGTTGAACATAGGGAAGACTCGCATCCCATGTATGTGGATGGTTAGAGTTGTACATGTGCATGATGTTCACAATCATCTGATTGGTGACCTTTGTCTAGCCATCGATTTGTAGGTGTAAAGAAGTGGATTTAGTGAGATTGGTATCCAACAGTGACTAGAGACTTAACCAAAATGTGTTGAGGAACTTGTTGTCCTGATATGAGGTGATGGTCTGTGGTATCCCAAAATAGACCCACACTCGTTCGAATAATAGCTTGGCAATATATGTTGGTGTGATGTTCTTCTTGCAAGTTGTGATAATGTCCATCTTCAAAAACTGATCAACCACCACAAATACAAAATCGTTGTCGTGCTTGGTGGAAGGAAAGACAGATATGTAATCCATCAAGATGGATTCCCAAGGCTTCTTGGGAGTAGGAAGAGGGGTGTATAAGCCTTGCTTCTTGATGGATGGCTTGGCAATGGCACAAGCAATGCAAGATTTGATATACTTGTTGATGTATTGTCGAAGTTTTGGCCAATAAAATGTTTCCGTAGAACAGCCATAGTTTTCTCCATGCCAAAATGTCTTGCCATCCGACTATAGTGAGCCTCCCAAATCAGCTTTGCACGCTTACTAGTGGGAACACAGAGGTGACCCAGGTGGCATAAAATTCCATCCTAGATGTGAAAATCAGTGGCATTCTCTCATGTACCCAAGATATGATAGGTGGTGGCGAAGTGAGGGTCACGTTGATAAAGTTGGGGCCGCTCAGATGCCTCATGCCCACAAGAATGGAGCATTGTGGTGAGTGCAGCAATGGGAGGGAAACTAAGGCAGTCAACGAAAAAATCGGTGCTCACTATTTTATACTTGTTGTTGATATGGAACTGTTGTAGGTATGTGGACCACTTTTTATGGTGATCGTTCTACAACTTCCCTTGTGTTTGTATGAACTACAAAGGCTTGTGATCAATGTGGATGATTGTCTCATTTCCTAGATTGTAATGTTTCCATTGACGGCGAGCTCACACAATGGAATACATTTCTTTGTCATAGGTGGGGTACTTTTGGACAATATTTGAGAGTGTCTCACTATGGTATGCTAGTAGATGACTGTGTTGAATGAGAACTACACCTACAGCATAGTCAGAGGCATCATTCTCAATCGCGAACAATTGTTGCAAATCAGGTGAGGAAAATACTGGGGCTGAGCACAAGCAATGCTTCAAATAATTAAATTCTTGTTGTTTTTCTTGCCCCCATGTGAACTTTCCCTTTCCACTTCTCTTGGTTACTTGGTTGAGGGTCCATGCAATATGGGAGAATCCCAACATGAACCTTTGGTAGAATTTAGCAAGTCCCAAGAAGCTCTGAAACTTAGTTAGTGTGGTCGAGGTTGGCAATTCATGAATGACTTGGATCTTAGCTGGATCCACATGTACCCAATGCTCATAAAAAATCTATCCCAAGTATTGGACCCTATTCATGCCAAAGGATCATTTTTTCAAGTTGGTATATAGCTTGTGCTACCACATAGTGCCCATAACCTGTTAAATATGATGCATGTGCTCCTCCCAAGTTCTGTTAAAGATGAGGATGTCATCCAGATTTACCACCACAAAAGATTTGGTGAAGGGTCTCAATACATCATCCATCAATCTCATGAAATTTGTTGGTACATTTGTTAAGGTAAAGGGCATGACCAGCCATTCGAAGAGACATTCTTTAGATTTGAAAGTTGTCTTCCATACATCAATTGGTTCGATGGGAACCTGGTGGTAGCCAGACTTTGGGGAAATCTTGTTGATGAACTTTTCCCCCTTGAGTTTGTCAAGAAGGTCATCAATTCATGGAATTGGGTACCAGTTCTGGAATGTGATTTTTTTTAATGATCTGTAATCAATGTTGAACCACTAGGTCCCGTCTTTCTTCTGCAGCAGCACAATCGGGCTTCTGCAAGGGGAGGAGTTGGTTCAGATGTGCCCCTTTTGAAGTAGCTCCTGGATCTGGACATGATTTCGTCATTTTCCATCAGCGAGCGATGATAGCCCGGTCCATTAGTAAGCACTGCACCGAGGGTTAGATCAATTGTATGCTTGACTTAGCAGTGCGTCGGTACCCCGGTGGGTGACGAGAAGATGTCTTTGTACTCTTTCACGATCCCATCCACTTGATTATGCTATAAAGAGAGGCTTTGTGTAGAGGTCACGGATGTGGCAATGACCTTCTTATTACTACGAGAATGGATCACAAAGAAGACGAACTTCTTGATATGTGAAATGACATTACTGCAATGCTTAGCAGAGATTAAAGAAATAGTGGTAAGCGGTGCTACCTCTGGTATCCTATACAATTGTCTACCCAAAGTAATAATAACATTGCAGGGTCTAGACTCATACAAAACATGTTGCTTCCACAAATATGGTTGGCCTAAAAGAATATCACAAACTTCAAGGGAACAAATATCACACAATACCTCATCTTTGAAGGGCCTGATGTTGTAGGGAAAACGACATTCTTGGATGACGCAGATATCTCATCCTTGGCGAAGCCAACTGATGGTGTGGGGTTGCAGGTGCGGTGTTATTGACAGGTCCAGTCGCTTGACGACCTCTTCTGAAATTAGGTTCTTCTTACTACCTCTATCGACAATGAAATGTAGTGGAGTCCCCTTTACCCACATTTGTGAGTGAAAGAGGCGTTCCCCTTCCTCTCATTATTCTAGTTCGCTTGGTTGGGATTTGGTGGTAGCGACAATGGTACTGGGTTCCGCATTGATGATCTGCTTCCCACTTTATGGATTTTATTTAGAGTCGAAATATTCCTCTAACTCGGAAGCTTTCAGCTCGACCACGAGTGAATGCTTGGAGCGACATTCTTCGGTGATGTGCTAAGGGATTTTATGGTATTCATACCATTTTCCCGTGTCCTTCTTCGACTTCTCATTACCTTTCTTGGGTTGTGACTTGCATTGGTTGTCCTAAGAGAATCTATATTTGCTTTATCCCTTATTTTGTGAGTTGGGGCCACCTTTTCCCTGCTTTGGCTGTGAGGAGTTTGCAGATCCAAAATCTCACCTCTTCTGTTTAAATTTATGCTCGATCTTGATAGCATATATATAAGTCACACCTAATGATGTGATGTCCAGAAAATCCATTTCTATTTGAATGTATCTATAAAGACAGTCGCAGTATTTGAGCACCATATGTCATTCAAAGTATTTGATACCCAATTTGGTACATAGCATATGGAAAATATTGGTGAAATATGGTACTGTCTGGTGCCTTTCCTGACGCGGCATGGTTCATCTTGTGTACTAGTCCTCATAGCTTCCAACAGGGTAGTATTGTTCTTTAATGGGATCCCTGAAGGAATCCATGTGAGGGTGACCACAAATATTGTAGATTCCTCTATGTCCCTTTGCTCATAATAAGTTTCCCACCAATCCTTAACATGGGGGATGGCCTTGAGGAGTGCAAAAGTAATGTTTTCCCTATCGAAAAAATTGTGGACCAAAAAATGTCCTTCGATAAGATTCAACCATTTATCTACAACATTTAAGTCTATCATTCCTTCAAATAATGGATAATTTAATTGTACCTTGAAGGGGGTTGTATGGTCGATTGATGAAGATGTGTCTCCTGTGGGCGGTTGCTGAAGGATTTGTGCAAAGTTGTCCATCATTTTGTTCCTTTGTCGCGCAAGGGATTCTTCGAGCAACGTTTTAAAAGGATTTATTGCTCCATAATATTTATTATCGTCATCCATGGGTTTTTGTCAAGCTCGACGTGGCCGATATTGCAAAGGCTCGACTGGTTCGAGTCCCAACTTCTTGTACCCAGATCTTGTTGGGGACGTGCACAAAGAAAAATAAATAAAGAGCATATCACTTTGATACCATTGATCTGGATTTATGAGTGGAAATAAAGGAATAACAAACTCAATAAAATAACACAGAGATATAGAGAACAACAAAATATATCAAGTGAACAATAACTTCTATTGAATAAACAAAATATGTTGAAATTGTAAAATTGCAAAATTGAAAACAACTTGCTCGAATGGTGGTAGCTATATCTGAGAAGAGATTTGGCTGATACATGCATCCATATGAGAAGAATGATTACAATGAGTCTCCAAAGGCCTTTTTAACATTACTTATGAATTCCAAAACCCTAGACATCCAAAAACCTAACACTAGGAGATGAAACGCCAATTTTTTTGTGGGCCCCAATGGGTAAGTTGGTACCTCAATAACCCGGGGTCGTAACTTTTACATACGCCCTTCGTTTTGGGTGCGTGATAACCCGTTGGAAAGGTATTTTCGAGAACTACACATTATGCCATCAAACTCTGACTCTATGTACATTTTGACTGTGGCAAGACAAAAAAACATTGTTTAGGGACCCAAAATGACCCTAGAAGTACAGAAAGATGTATTGACATGAAAACTTCTAAAATAAGTTAGTTGAATTAGGTGGGAAGCCACCAATATCCACTTGGAAGTTTTGTAGGGATTCAAACATCCCCAAAAGTATATAACCCACAATTACAAAGAATTACCGAAGAACGTGTTGAACTAACAACTGTCAAGAGGAGCCAGTTGGAATAGGTGGTTGGCCACCAATATCCACCTAGATCGATCGCCTTTAATATTCATATAACATACCCCATAGTTTTATAACCATATCATATAGCCCACATGGGTTTTGTCCTTAGCATCTACGAAAGGTATTTACGTAAGTTTTAAAATGCTTACAGTTGTCACATGTGTACACACATCAAAGTCATACATTAATTGTTTGATTCTAACACATAGTTAATCGTTTGTTTAACTGATACTTAAACTTGGTTTACACCAATGAAAAGTTATGGAATTCTACGAAGTAAATTCTCAACCAAGCCATGTCTTGGTGCCATTAATAGTCTTAGTTGTCTCTCTCTGCTAGTACCATCACACTTAACTATGGCATGGAAAACGCTATCCAACATTTTTTCATTGTATCAATTTGATTGGTTTGAGTGTGGACTCATATGCTACCTTCCCTATGGTTGTAGGGTTTACTCGTTTAACATTTATAGTCGTGGAGTGACTCAAGCCTGAGCCATACGAACACCTTGGTTGGAAGGTAGTGTTTACTCCATTGTTTCGGTGGATGGTAGATTTGGTATTATATGCATCACTCTATTTTCTGATTCCACAACTAATAATCGACTTGTTGTTTTGTTTTTACTCTCAGGGATTCTCTGAGTTTGGGTGGACAATTTTCCAAGAATCCAACCAGTGAACGACTTGCCAAGGGTCGATAATACACTCGTTGTTTTTTACTACGGTTTTCCAAGAATACACTCAACGAACAGATTGCTAAGGTAAATGGGTGCTATCAAGTATTTATGTCACCTCTGTTTTTCATCCTATAGCATCACATTTTATATTGAACTTTAAAACTTCGTTTATGGATTGTTTGTAGGTTAAAAATGACACCCTTTGGAGCATGGATCCTTTTGTGTAACAAACATAACACCACGTACTTTGTTTAATTTTCAAGTGTGAGATTACCCACCTGCATGTTTATTAGGATTTAGTCTTTTTCATTACAGCAATGCCAAGAGCATCAGTTTGGGTAATATTGTTGAGTTTAGAGTCTTTTTTCAAAGGATAGGTAACTTTGTAATATTTCTTACAAAACTATTTGTGAGTTTATTATATATCTCTAATAGATAGCCAAGATATAGTTTTTAGTTTCATTTTGTTGATAATATCAACTAGATTGAATTCATCGTCAGGGGTATGGTTATTATAGCGACCTTGTATAACTCTCTTAATTTTCTTGTTTTATATATTACCTTTTTCAATTTCGGCAACACTTAAATGATTTCATTTTTATAAAAAGGGTTTACCATTACTTCATAGTTTTTCCTTGTAACGTCCTCGGCCACCCAGGTCGGGCCACGATACACGAAATAACCCTTTCGTTCTCTCTGCGGAACATACTATAACATACCCAACGTCCAATTGAGCTATGCCACATAAATTTTTCGAATTGCATGCAATTAAAACATATACACACAAAGCTCTTGCGGAAACATATATATATAACGTAAATCATGCAAATAAATCTGTAAATGCACGGATTCACACGGAAATAAAAGTGAATGTATACATGCAGCATATGCGAGCAATACCCATAAATATAAACACGGTTATAAATCACACACAGGATAAACCCATAAAATAAACACATAAATACTAATGCAGCATGTAAATTTATCACACAGTGGATACTTATCTTTGTAAGAATATCACCAGCTGTGTGCAGACCTTCCACGAACCTCCTATCCTTAGACCACACTACTCATCACTCTTAGTAGTGGGTCACCCCCGAGCTGGGACTAAACTCCACCCGGGTAAAGGGATTCCTAACCCGGCTAATGGCTCATGGAAAATAGGAAAGACTCTGTCACAGGTTCCTACTCAAACTAATAGCCTACAATCCCTCATTCCCCACATGTCTGTCCCACCAAGGAAGTGTGCCCCTTCTCTGCTCAACAGTCCTTCGGCTGCCCCAATTCCCTTTTAGGGCTTCAGCAACAGGTCGGACAGGAAGTCTCAGATCCTTTTAGCTATAGTTTATCACCTTCAGGAAATCAATTCCCAATAATTCTCTCACCCAGAGAGAAATCGCTCACAGACCTGACAACCCACCTCTTCAGTATCCCACGGTCCTGACAACCTGTTTCTTTCGTCCAACTCCCAAGCTACTAGCTACACAAACAAGTATGGCTATGGATGCAGGTTTCGATACAATGATAGGAGGTATGGAGGTCAATTGATTGAGTGAGTGAAAGCTCATCAAATGGTTGCCTGCATGCTCGAAATGATGGGAGGAATCCTGGATGAATGAATCGTCGAAATGAACTAAGTCCCAACAATATGTATGCATGCCCCCAAATTAACACTTGTCATATTGGGAGCTACTTTGGCCCACTTGTCCCCATCTTTAGAACTTAGGATAAAATAATTATCCATCCTTTATGATTTAAGAAATAGTAATATAATATGCCTTTTTGGCTTAATATCCCTAGCTTAGCCCCTTTTTCCTTAACTTTTATCCCCCACCCTTTCCCTAACTAGTGAAGTTTAGTCCCCCACACTCTTATATCGTGGTCGGTCTGCGCGCAGCGATGTATTTTATATTAATGATGAGACATATACAAAAATAGGCGCATTGGCCTTTAACATCTAGGCACTCTAGCCTAATTCAAAACATAAGCATCCTAACTTATAATAACTGGCTCACCAGTCTATAAAACACATCATATACACAAAGGCTCCCTGGCCTCCAAATCACGCGCACTTAAGTTGATGCACGCGGTGTCCTGGAATGTGCACACTTCATCATTTTTACTGCGCAGTACATGCACGCACTACACCATGGAAGATGCGTGCCAAAAAGGTATAAAATAGCTCACCAACTTAAGTACATTATTACATTTACAATTGGGGTTCAACCTAGGGATATTACAATCCCCTCCCCTTATTTATGCATTGTCCTCAGTGCATTATATACCATGTACCATTCAAATTCTTTGAAATATCAAAGCTTTAGATATTGGAATCTTGTTATCCATCTGGTGTTCTACTTTCCAGCACCAATTCTCGTACTCATACTGCAATTGGAAGTCAATTGCTCTATTCCATAGAGACGCTTCAGGAAATAATTCAGCTCATTGTTCCTTATTACATGCTTCAATTAAACCTCATTGAAGCAACAACTGGTTGTAGATCCATGACGTTCCACCCAACCTTAAACCTCATTGTTTATAAACTCTCAGGAGTGTACCAGCCCCGAGCAGGGGCTATGACTCCATCAGGGAAATGGCTTCCCAAGATAAACATGGCCCACAATCAACATCAACATAGTCTAGTCCAAGGTGCCAAAACCCAGCAACACTCCAACCAACGGTCTCTCTTCCCCACATGCCTGTATAACCCAAGGTAGTATGCACCTTCATTTTACAACAGTTCATCGGTTGCTCAACTTCCCTTCCAGGGCTCTAGCACAAGCCGGACAGGAAGTCTCAGAGCATCGTGGCTCCAGGAGTTCCAACTTTAATCAATATCATCTCTTCTGCATCACACGCATGTAATTATCATGAGAGAAAATAAAAGAATTCATTTAGGAACTCAAACTTAGTTCAAAGGGAATTCAACTTTTCCCCAAAACATGAAATTATATTTCATAAAAAAAATTATCATTGTTGGAATAATAGACTGTAGTTTTTCTTATGGATTTCAGCAAGCACCATGCTAAATACCATTTTTCCTGCAATGATTATATATTGTATACAACCAACAGATTGTCAGTATTTTCTGTACATCATAATTCAACATGGACAACACCTTTTTCCATGATCTTAGAATTGCCTGCACTTAGAAATTCAATCACAATTACTAAACAATTTAACCAAGAAGAATGACCAATTATCATTCTATGCATATGCATGCTCATAATTAATAACAGTAATTTCATTGATAATAGTAATTAATAACAATTACCAATCATCATTCTATGCATATGCATGTTCGTAATTAATAATAGTAAGTTAATTTCTTCAATTTTCTGAACAGAAAATTTTTTGTAGTCACTATTCCTGTGACTACCTGACTTGCAAATTTCCTATTGTAATGTTTAATAGTTCCTAAAATGTTCTCAAATTCATGAGTTAGCAACATTTCATCCATTAGTATAATTATTTCCATGCAAAAAAATATATACATGCACTCACAAAATGCATTCTGCAAAATGCATTTAAGTATACAATTCCATCATGTATGAGTGCAACTCTGCCACTTACTGGGCATGAGTGAAACTCTCAATGCTTACGTATTCAATGCACCTTTGCATTGATTTCAAAATGATATTTATCTAAGTCATGTATCTCACCATCCATAAATTGGAAATCTGGCCAATGTCTTGACACATCTCCACACACTTCCCATTCTCATCACAATTACTTGGATGCCTTCCTTTTCGATCCGAACACTACACCAAGAATACAATTTTGTGGTGTTTACTAGTGTTAGCAAAAAGGTTGTATTCCAAGTTTTATTTAATGGTAGGAATCTCATTGGGTATATGTGTGGCACATAACCTTTCTATAACCATAACTTGCCATATCCAACCATGTCCTGGTCTCATACATGACTAGCTTTCTTAGAATCATTCCTATAACCAATTTTTATCTTTTATTTTCTTTGGTTATTGCCTCATAACCAAATAAACATGACATGCTACTATGTCAGTGTGTGCATTCAAAAGATGAAAGCTTTGATAACTATAACAGGCCTCTATCCCTTACCACACCTAGTGGTAACTTAATCTTGTCAATGCACTTAAACAATACCATACAGAATAGTATAAAATTCAATTTGGGGAAATTCTTACTTGGATTTCCCTTTGGCAATTATACAACATAATTTATAAATAGGAATACTTACCTACATGGCTACCATTAAACAAGTTTAATGCTACCTGATTAGTTGATGACAATACAAGTTCCCATGCCTCTTTATCAGCCTTATAATTCAACATTACAACCTTCTATTGCTTCCTTCCATATGCAGCAACATTATCAACAACACTTGCAAACATGCAATCATTCCCACTTTATGGTTGTCCCAACAAGCCATAAAATACATGTTGCTATAGTAATTGCAGTACTTCTTTCTCCATGTATCACCTTTCCCTGTTAATCCCAGAAATCTTCCATTCTTTCGGATTCCCAAATCTTCATGTGCTCTTCACTGTAACCATTGTGCATGATTATTTCTGATCTGAGCACTTTCTAGCCAAATCACTCTTGGCTTCCTTTTCTTTTCCATCCAAATACTAAACTGATAATAACCTTCAGTTTTTATTTACTTCCTGGATCCATCTATCCCAACACATACTCGGATGAATTATAATTCCAATCATGTTGTCTTATGAACTTTGGATCTTCAGCATCCATTTATTTTTCGACCTGAACTACTCCATCTCTTTCTGGACTGAATACTTTAGTATTTGATTTTTCTTGCACCCTTCTCCACTACTTTCCAACTAGCCTCAAACTTGGCTTGCATATCCAATCTATTAGCATGTTGTAAGGATTCACATATGCCTCCTACTCTAGCTGCAGAGACTTAATTGAAAGTACTTAATAATGTTTTTAATTTACCCTCAAAATTTCAAGGACTACTTCCACCCCTTGGAAATTTCACTTATGGTTTTATGCCACTCGAGATGGATTCTTCTCAGGTAGCATCTCTTTTTAATTCAAAACCATGCATAGAACCATTTTCTTCTTCATGGTTCTTTGCTGACTCTCTATCAAGATTCATTTCACTTTTAAGTCTTTCTTGGATTTGACATCTCCATGTTATTGTGTAAATATCTTCAATACCTTTGGAATGCATCAACAATCCTCTATTATTATTGATTTCCCTCTTGGATTGATTTCTCTCATTCCCATTTGCTTGATATCTACCCCGTGAATTCTTTTTCCATTATTCATGGATGTTCATGGACTTGCAACTACATATTATGTTGATATTAATTTTCAGCATTTCACTATTATTTGGATCCCTCTGATCCAATTCTTACATGACCCAATTATATTTCCAGTCATGTTTTCTGAGTAACCTTGGACAGTTAACACCAACTTCCTTCTTGAGTTACTTGATTTATCCCTTCCTTAACTGATCATATCAGCATTTGAATTTGTTTGTTGGCTATTACTTTTCCCTATCTTGACCAATCTGATTCCAACCTGCCTTGCACAATCCACTTATATCATGTCATATTGATGCCCTTCATACCATGCTTCCACTATGAACTTTGATAACCATAAGGGAAGCATTACTCTAATATTTTCATAGCTAATCCCTTGATACGATGCACTTCGTATCCATATATGCATTAAGTCTCTTTCTTTATCTAATTACTATCATTCTTATAGTCAATTCCTTTGATACTAGATCAGACTCCAATGCATTGCTTAATTTTTATATTGGTCTCTTTGGAAGTGTTCACTAATTCATTCACTACATGATCTATTCCTTTGCCCAAATTTCATTAAATACTTGACTGACATGAGAGGAATTTCTGTAGTGGCTTCCAAAGACTTTATGGATGCACCAAGATTCATACCTTAACCTTTTATAGTCTTGGCTTTTGATCATCTTATAAAATATTTTTTCCATGGCACTCTTTCCCTGGGTACCTCTACTCATTTTTAACTAAATTTCAACCTTCTCACCTGTTAAGAACTACAAAAAAAATTAACTCTTCAAAAATGTGCAACTAACAAAACTTCGTCAGGTTAACTGACTCAACAATTTCATGAAAAAATATGAACCATTCTGGTTCAATAATATATCAGAATTATTTCTTCTGATTTTATAGAAAATTGAATGCCTAGATCAATTTTATGTGTGAATAATTATATTCTATTGTCTGATACCTTTCCAACTCCTACTCCCATGCTCAATTCTAAGTCTTGAGCAGAAAGTTATGACTATTTGAAAATTGCATATTAATTTTTTTGTTCACCCTTCAACTTGGCGCAACTCTGCGTTGTAATTATATATTTTTTCACCTACTCCATTGGATTTTTTGTATGATCTCAATTGGGTTTATTCATATACATATTATGGACACTCTGTCCAAGTTTCGTCTTTTTCTAGGTTCCTGGCTGCTAGTTACAGTCTGCTGAGGTTCTAGACCAATTCGTGTTTTTGGTCTAGAATGCTACAGGTGTCTTATTTTCCATATTAAACATTTTTAACATGCCCAGAAATTTAATTCAATTTTGGGACTGTCTTATATGTCTCAATATATTTCCATTGACTGCTCATGCGCCTCAATCTGATTCTGGAGCAGAAAGTTATGGCTCTTTTAAGCTAGATGGATCTTAAAATTTACCCTCCACTGTTTGTGTTGTAACTTTCTCATAAAAGCTCCATTTGACGAACGGTTTACACCATCAGAAAGATCTCTCTGAGCTCTTTTATTTGAGATGCAAAGACAAAGTGTACCTTGGTACCTTGTTATGCTCTGTTCTCATGGTTTTTGCATTGCTAAAAATGCGCTTAAGGGCCTCAAAAACACGCTGCAAAACGATGATGTTCAAATAGTATATAAAACATCGCAGAAAATCATTGGTTTTTTGTTATTGTTCACCCTCCAGACAACTTTGCGCACAAAAATTTCAACCTGTATGCCCATATTTAGCATGCATAGCAACACCAAGAGATAAATCGTTCTCCGCGCACCTATAACCATTGTGCATCACTTCTCTGTCGCGCCAATAACTGTGCACTACTTTTGTGTCGTGCGCCAATATCCATCGCCCAAAGTTTTGGTTCTTGCACCATTACCTGTTGCACACATTTTTTGTATCGTGCGTTGATATTCCACGTTCATTTCACTCTATGCACTGCACCATACCAAAGTTTAGTACGCCCCCACCGTGCACCAATACTCTGCAAGCACCATTAATTAAACTATCACATGACAACATATACCCATATTGTGCGCGCACCAACAAAACTCCTCTGCGCTCTGCCAATACTGCGCACACCATCTGTGCCATTATTATGTGTGTGCACACTCCACGCACATTATCATGCGTATGCACATCGCTCACTAGTATTACGCATATGTCACTCTATCTACACTGTGAAATGCTAAATTTAGCGCGTGCAACCGCACACCAATACTTTTCCGCGCGGTGCCAAAATTTAGTGCGCACACCAACACTTTTCTGCGCAACGCCAAAATTTAGTGTGCGCACCAGCACGCCACTATTTTTCCGTGTGGCACCTAATTTTTACATATCACAAGATTTTTACTACGCATCATGCATTTCTAGTGCACCCACCTGCGCACATACATTTTTATGCGCATTAATTCCTCGTGAATTTCGCTGCAGAAATTGGGGATTTTTCCTAACTTTTTCCCCAATTTACCATAGACATTCTGCAACTATGAAATTTGTTCAATTTCACCCTGATAACACCAATTCAACCTCTGTAACAACAAATCGTTGTGGGTTTGACATTTCTGGAACGGATTTTTCCCAAACTCGAGACACAAATTGAGAATTTTTAATTATAAAACTCACTCCAACTGTCATGGCTTCACTGTAACTTCAAATTCAACTAATTCCAGGTCTGAATTTGCTAGAACCGATATTAAATCATTAATATCTCACCACTTGGTCGAATTTCTCAATTTTCCCATGAATTTAACAACAGAAATTGGGGCTTTTTCCCAATTCCGCACAATTGTTGTTACTTTTTACCATGGACACTCTGCAACTCGAAATTTGGCCACTTCTAAATAAATCCTCCGTGAAATATCGCTCCCACTCAACTTGTTCGGCCCATCCAAGCTCAGTGTTGAAAACTGAAGCTCTAATACCATATTGTAACGTCCCCGACCACCCAAGTTAGGCTACGATACACGAGAGAACCCTTTCATTCTCTCTGCGGAACATAATGTAACATACCCAGCGTCCAACTGAGCTATGTCACATAAATTTTTTGAATTGCGTGCAATTAAAACATATACACACGGATCCCTTGCGGAAACATATAGATATAACGTAAATCATGAAAATACATCTGTAAATGCATGGATTCACACGGAAATAACAGTGAACTTATACATGCAGCATATGCAGTCAATACCCATAAATATAAACACAGTTATAAATCATACACATGATAAACCCATAAAATAAACACATAAATAATAATGCAGCATGTAAATTTATCACACAATGGACACTTATCTTTGTAAGAATATCACCAACTGTGTGCAGACCTTCCACGAACCTCCCAGCCTTAGACCACACTGCTCATCACTCTAAGAAGTGGGTCACCCCTGAGTTGGGACTAAACTCCCCTCGGGTAAAGGGATTCCTAACCAGGCTAATGGATCATGGAAAACAGGAAAGACTCTGTCACAGGTGCCTACTCAAACTAACAGCCTACAATCCTCATTCCCCACATGCTTGTCCCACCCAGGAAGTGTGCCCCTTCTCTGCTCAACAGTCCTTCGGTTTCCCCACTTCCCTTCTAGGGCTTCAGCAACAGGCTGGACAGGAATTCTCAGAGCCCTGTAGTTGTAGTTTAGCACCTTCAGGAAATCAATTCCCAACAATTCTCTCACCCAGAGAGAAATTTATCATGGGCCTGAAAACCCGCTTCTTCCGTCCAGCTACCAACTACACAAACAAGTATGTTTATGGATGCAGGGTTCGATACAATGACATGAGGTATGGAGGTCAATTGACTGAGTGAGTGAAATCTCATCGAATGGTTGTCTACATGCTTGAAATGATGGGAGGAATCATGGATGAATGAATGGTCGAAATGAACTAAGTCCCAACAATATGTATGCATGCCCCCAAATTGACACTTGTCATATTGGGAGCTACTTTGGCCCACTTGTCCCCATCTTTAGAACTTAGGATAAAATAATTATCCATACTTTATGATTTAAGAAATATTAATATAATATTCCTTTTTGGCTTAAGCTCCCTAGCTTAGCCCCTTTTTCCTTAACTTTTATCCCCCACCCTTTCCCTAACTAGTGGAGTTTAGTCCCCCGTACTCTTTTATCATGGTCGGTCTATGTGCAACGATGTATTTTATATTAATGATGAGACATATACAAAAATAGATGCATTGGCCTTTAACATCTAGGCTCTCTAGCCTAATTCAAAACATAAGCATCCTAGCTTATAATAATTGGCTCACCAGCCTGTAAAACACATCATATACACAAAGGCTCCCTGGCCTCAAAATTGCGCGCACTTAAGTTGATGCGTGCGGTGTCCTAGAATGTGAACACTTCATCATTTTTACTGCGCAGTGCATGCGTGCACTACACCATGGAAGATGCATGCCGAAAAGATATAAAACAACTCACCAGCTTAAGTACATTATTACATTTACAGTTGGGATTCAACCTAGGGATATTACATTTCTCAAGTCGAGACGTCATGGTCAATGGATTTCACGAGTTTCCTCTTAAAAGATTAAGTAAATATCTCGTTATAATACCTCATTGTATATTTTTAAACCACAAATATGTATGCTAATCATTTACATTGTTTACCTTTGCACCATATATTGTATTGACAAGGGTTATGATTATGATTTCTACAAACATCATATTGGTTCTAGTTTAGTTTGGAACTAAATATTTCACCCTTTTTACTAACAGTAACATACATTGTCCAAGATGGAAACAAGTTATTTATGTTCTCAACCCAGAACCTTTTCTTTTGTAGAACAATTAATCTTATTGGAAAATAAAATAGATATGGTTCTTTCTTTCTTGTTGCAATATATAAAAGATAAATTTTCATGTTGAAGATAACATTATACAGGTTTCACTAGGTATTTATTGATGCTCTGATAAACAACTAAACAATTGAAAATAACATCCTACATGCATGCTCATTATTTTCTTGTTGTCAATATTTAAATAATAAATAAAATGAACACACACACACACACACACACACACACACACACACACACACATATATATGTTTGTTTAATACCAGTTTTGAAGCAGGATTAGATATGTTCATTTCTTTTATTTATATTTGTTTTGCTAATGATTAGTCAATAATACATTAGAGAATATTTACACAAGTTACAAAATTGATTATATATATATATATATATATATATATATATATATATATATATA
>SNQJ01S0071595.1:106649-131018 GCA_010110895.2 Picea sitchensis | reverse complement strand
TCCATATCCTTCTTTCACTCAACCAAGCCAAGTATGTGAGATAAGAATGCTCGTATCTGGACATCCCAAACATAGGGGTTGGGGTTCCAATGAGCATTGTCTTGGAGTAGAAAATCATGGAGATAGAGTTCACATAGCATATTTTGGACCTTCATGTCAACAGAGGTAAACATATTGATGAAATCTTGTGGCTTCTCTATCTCTTATGGTTGTATGGATGCTAGCTATCTTAGCATGAATATTGTCTATATGTCATGTAAAAGAATGTGATAGGACCTTGGGGGGATCCTGCAATGTATAGCCTCAAATGCTAGCTCACAAGCATGGTGTACTAGCTCCTTAGTATGCCCCAACTGATCCTTGTACTTCTTGATTTTTGCCTCCCACTTCTTTTCTTGCTTAATGTACATGGAGAACCATCTTTGTTTCAATTTTTCAATGACTTGGCGATGATTTTCCATGTTGATGATGCCAAGGTCAAAGAGTTCATCCTTATTTCTTCATTGTGGAAGGTTTGGTTTTAACTGGATGAAAACATAGGTATTAGTAATAATGGCATACAAGAAAGCATTGATAAGTTGTGTGCTTCTTTCACGTGCACCTCAACACAACCATCAACCTAAGGTTCTGAGGATTCCTCGTGATAAATGTCACCCATTAGATTCTCTATTTTTCCAAACTAAAGCTTGTGATACCTTATCTGTATTTTAAGCTTCGTATTCTGCATCATTAGCCTCTTGTTCTATTTAAGCAAAGATTGATAGTTGGGGCTACAAAATATGAAAGGTTTAGGCACTAAGTGTTTCTTACCTTTCTTTCTCTTCTGCTTCCAGTCTAGTCCCTTTGATCCAGGGACAAAGTGTGAACATTGTAGCTCCTCAAGGCCCTGATTGGGCTCCACATCCTACGGTTATGTAGAAAGATCAATCATTATATCATCTGACACCCTTGTTCCTTGGGTCTCGGATTGTGTAGCAGGCTCAGTGATAGGTGCATTTGCATCCTTTGTTTCTTTATTTGCCTCATCCGATTCGATAGCACTATCAATGATAGGGTTGGAACCCATCACTTTATTTGTACTCTAGTCAAGCGACGATGTCATGGTGTCATGAATTCCTTTACTTGAATGAGATCTTTCCTCGATGGAAACACCCTGGCTCATGGCTTAGTTGTCAATTTTCTTGAAAATGTGCTCCAAGGGACACCTAACCGCTCCAACTCAACATTAATAATCATCATAATGAACCCCTTATGATATAAAGCAGTTTCATGGATCTTTTTCTTCCTTACGGACTTGACCATCATTGTTATGTTCTTATACAGGTAGTAAGGCATATCAAGCAACCTGTCCCCCTTCAAATGCATTAGGATCTTGATATGGTAGTGATATGATACAGTAAACCTACCTTCACAAGCAATAAATTTTTGCAAGCCAAACATGACCTCATTCCATGGAGGGGATAGTGCATCCATGTGTTTTCCTCTTCTTAAATATGGCAATGGAGATGGTTCTTCGAGGATCTAAGACCAATTTTTAGCCGCAATTATGAAATTCGTATACCACTTTTCCCCTGGTCGTGTGAAGCCTATAACTTGGTTGATAGATTCTTCAGAGATTGTAATCCTCAATCGATTAACTATAGCTTGGATGCCATAACAAGTCTATGCAAATTCCATAGCCAATTATTTGAGCCTTGAAACCACTCGAGGAATACAAGCTAGCCATCCCGCTCAAACACCTCCATAAGTGTGGGATTGGCCTTAATATCTTCGATGCTACTGAGATAATTTCTATTAATCGACCCCCCATGACTTTAAATCTTTAGCTTTTGGAAAGAAACTTGCTCTTCCTCGAAAATCCCTCCACACTCGACTTGATACCTCTACTCTGATTCTTCAATAGGACTGCTTGAAACTCAACTCTGGTATGCTTACCACACTCGACCCACAACCTTTGGCTCAACTTTCTTTAAAACACTTACCGTATTCGACTTGTATCCTCGTCTCGACTTGCTTCAAACTTAAATCTGATATCTTTTATCCCAAATTCGACTTGGATACCCCGACCCGATCTCCTTCCATAGTTCAACTTCAGAGCTTCTGGTTTGGTTTTCTTCAAAACCCCTCGGCCCGAACTTGATAGTCTTTACTATAATTCATGCGTGAAAACCTTCGCTTAGCTCTGATCTTTATTAATGAAGCCTCCCTCAGATTGGCTTGACCAGACTTGGCTTAGTTCCAAGCTTGAAACCGAACCAAAAACAATTTTGAACCCCGACCACAACTCGACTAGATGGACTTGACCCGATTTCTTTACACAGTTGGTTTCGAAGCTCTTGGCACTGGTTTTCTTCAAAAAAATTCTTGGTCCGAACTTAATGGCCTTTACTATAATTTAGGCGTGAAAACCTCAGCTCGATTTCTCCCCCAACTTGGCTTCGAACAAGGTCGACCCGGAAACTTGGCTCGATTCGACCCTAACCACGTGGTTATAATGGATAGTTTGCTGCAGAGTAATTATGTGAATCGGGTTGCGGTGATGGCCTTGAGGCTCAAAGGATAGTCAATCTACATCATGCTTTGAATGGGCTCATGTTGTGGTGGCTACAAAATGGTTATCATGTTATCAAATGATTGCAAGTGCTATGATTTTGTGAAGTGTTTTAAAAACAACAATTTCATCTTGAAAGAAAGAAAATGATTTTAATGTCTACAAGGCTAACAATAGCTTATGGGACAGACCGCTTCACACACTGATTTCTGCAGTTCAGTTCTTTTCCTATTTAATTTGATGACGAGTTCCCCCAATTTCTCCACTATCCCTTCACTAAATAAGTTATTCCAAGAACTAACTAGTTTTCAAGATATTTATATTAAGAGTGGGTTATCATTTCAAAATGTGACCTAAAAAAGTCATGGTTGCTATGAAATGGACTAGTAATGCTTGCAATAGTGGTCTATAGTTCCCAATTTCCAATCCTTAAATTATAACATGCATATGATAATATAACATTATAATATTCATATAACATATATAACTTTTAATATTCATTTTTCCTTAGTTTGATAACATGTACATGATAGGTATGACTTCTAATGTTCTCAACAACGAGTGTTTGTGGGTGCATTGTGAGGTTTGAGAACCAATAGACCACAAGATTTATCAAATAGTGATCAAGGAATTGGGGATAGCTTTTGCAAACTAGCATTGATATTTTAGTGATTTGGTCATTAGGATATTAAAGGTGGATAATGGTATTAATATTTGTCAAATAATCTAGTAAATCCTATTTACAAAAAAGAAAAAGAATACATTTAAAGAGAAATTGAATCATTTGTAGGAAAATATGCAACAAATTCCTTCATCATGGTTTTTCTCGCCTTTAATGTAACATATTTGAGCTTTGGAAAACTATTCTTGAACTTCTTTTGCCAACTTACTTAAAATATTTGGAAGATATAACTTCCCCCCTAGTCCTATAGAGTCATAGATCATGAAACTAGTGTAGTATATTCATCAATGCAACACTCTGAAATTTTGTCAATATTTTGAATGTTGCAAGAAAAATCAGATAGTTGAAAAAAAGAATCACGAGCCTATCATTTGAAATTCTTATTACTCTTTTATCATTATCATTATTATTATTTTCTCAAACTTCGTTTGTCGGGAATCCGGTTTTCAAACAAAAGTCTGTCCAGTTGTACCTCCGAAGAGCTTTTCATGAATGGATGTTTTCTTCTCTTAGTGATATTAGCCAGTGACTGGTTTTGTAATAGCACCAAGTCTGTTAGTACCTAAGGCCAGGTTTTCGATGCCAGATCTTTATTCTCTCTCTCCCTTTTTCTTTTTCTTTTTCTTGGGTTTGAATTGGAGAATGGATCAGAGAGAGGTGGGTATAGGTGGTGAATCCACCTTACTCACAATGTCGAGATATGTCTACTTGACTAAATCTTGGATAAATTCCTCCTTGGACTTAGGCTTTTGATATATCCTTAGTTGATGACCATTTTTTGTTAATGGAGTCATTGCTTCATCGATGGAATAGAGTTTGATAGAGCCATTCTCATACACAATATCTATCTCATATGGTCCTAGCCACCAGGTGTGGAAATTTCCTTTAAATTATTTATACCGTGAGTCAAATAGAAGGGCCCAATCTCCCTCCCTGAACTTCCTCTTTTTGATGAAATAGTCATGCCACTTGGCTCTTTTCTATTGGACTAGAGAAGCATGTTGTATTGCAGCCTGATGGATTTCATAGAACTCATTGATTTGATTAAGTGTAACATCTCCAGTCCCAAGCTGGGCCACGCCACACAAAATCTCGTCTTATGTCACAACTGAATTTTCAAATTTCTTTGAATTATTGCTTCTTGTGGCTTTGTAACGTACCCAACCACCTCATGAGGCCCATTACCTCCATTCCGAGCTCTAATATCATTTAAATAACATAACATGCCTTTCATATGAATATGATATATGCAATGCAAGTTGTATACCAATTCATGCATATATATATATATATATATATATACACACACACACACACACACACACACACACACACACACACACACACACACACACACAACACACACACACACACACACACACACACACACACACACACACACACACACACACACAAAATTGACATAAATGTATATACATGATTACTCAACAAAATAATACACAAGGCAAATAACATGTAAAAACATAAAAATACACATATCTTTTAATGGTAAATCACCAACTACATGTAGACCTTAGACATTCCTCCTAGCCATAGACTCTGCTTCTCATAAATTCTCAACAATAGGTCACCATCGAGCTGAGGCTAGAGACTCCACCAGGGAAAGTTTCCTAAGTTAGACTAAGGTCTGTCCAACACAATAAATCTCAGGTTAAGGGTCCAAATGTTGCAACTAATATGAAACCTCTCATTTCCCATAGCCTGTCCCACCCTAGAAAGTGTTCCCCTTCTCTGCTCAACAATCCTTCGGTTTCCCCACTTCCTTTCCGGGGATTCAAAAATTGGTCGGACAAAAAATATCAGATCTCTATAGTTATTTCCCAAAATTAATTCCCAATAGTTCTCTCACCTAGAGAGAATTATCACGGGCCTCACAACCCACTTCTTCATATTCCCATGGGCTTGAAAACTTGCTTCTTCAGCTCCAAATATCTCAGAATAATCCTTCCCAACATCTTCCCAAAGCTTGCCCCAAGTACATGTATGAAAATGGTGATGGTTGTATGGTACAGATGGAAAGGGTCCAAGGTTCGAATGATCCAAGAAATATGGGGAAAAAATGATGATGAGATCCCTGATCCAACTCACAAAGTCTCTAGTATAGGTATGCATGCAAACAACATGACAAGTGGCGCAAGAATAACAACTTTCTTTCTCTTAGAAATTCGTCCCTCTCCAAAGACTTAGGATAAAAACATCAGCATGACAAAAATTAGGCTTGGGATATTTAAGGAATATTTTTTTATATTCCTTGGCTTATCCCCCTATCTTAATCCCTTCTCTTAAGTCCCTTAGCCCCCTTTCCTCTAGTGGAGTTCTACTCGCCTTACTCTTCTTGTTTGGTAGGTATGCAACAATGATGTATTTTATTAATAATATGAGTGGTACATATTAAAATGATAGTATCATTGACCTCTTAGCATTATGGCTCTCCAACCTTGTAACCACACCTACACTTTGGCCTCAAAACATATTTATAGTGGAATTCACACCCAAAATATCTTGGCTCACAAGTTCGGAATCCCCAAAAACTGTAAGGTGACCACAACCTAGATTATAGGCATTTTCAATGCCTAGCAGTAATGCTTCAAGTTCAATGACAATGTTTTTGCAAGAAAACTCTAACCTATAGGAAAAGTTATGAATTTTACCCACATGAGTGTACAAGATAATACTAGCTCTGTTTCCTTCATTGGAGCATGAACCATCAAAGTGCATATGCCACATCCCATCCTCTATGTCGATTTGTTCCAAGGGAGTGTTGTCCTCATCAACAAAGATGGAGTACACCGCTAGGTCCTCCTCGATATAATTCAGATTAGGCTATGGGATGCTTTCTATGTAAGGTGAAATTCTCCCCTCCCTTAGGACTATGATGTTTTTACCATTCCGAGGAACGAATAAGTGTGTCCCGTCGAGTGAGAGGTATCCACCCATCAAATCCTGCCAATCTCTTCCTAAGATGATCGAGTAATTACTCATTGACATATCAATTACCTAAATATTAAGGGTTGTTGTTATTTAAGGATGCGTGCACAAAACCAAGGTCACGTCCTTGATTTCACCTATGGTCGTTTGTTGTAAACTATTATAAGAGAGCATGCTTCTGGCATTTTCATTTATACAAGACAAGCCTAGCTCTTCCATAAAAATCTTCGACATTACACTTGGGCCCGAACTGTCGTCAATGAGACAACAATGGGCAATTTTGTCCATAATCTTTACAGAAATAAAAAAACAGGGTTTTTTTTTTATAGGGTGCCTAAATTTATGTACACCTACTTTATTTACAGTTGAATCCTCTTCATCTACCTCTTCAAAGAGGTTAGATACAATGGAAGATTTTCCTTCCATAAAAATTTTAGATGCTTTTGTTGCTCAGGGACGACAACCATGTCGAGGAGGGTAGCATCAACTTTAATATTAGCCAATTGATTGAGAATGTTGTGTTTGGAAGAGGGAATAGGGGAGGTAGTTCCTTGACTCTCAGGAGATTTAGAAACCTGAACAGCAGCTACTGGTGAGGATGAGCTTGGGCTTGAAGAAGTGCGAGGAGGATCATATTTACTTTTTGGAGCATGGGATTTATTCCTAGTATTTATGATCATAACATGCTCTAGATCTGCAAAGTCTAGGACAACACTAGTAGTTTTAGGTCTTTTATGAAAGATTTTATCTCTGGCACTCTTCTTTACTTCACATGTACTTTCCTCATGGTGTTCCTTGCAAAATTTACGCCAACTACACGGCATGATAGATTTAGGTTGAAAGTTATTTTCATTAAGATTCTTAAAAGGTGTTGAAGAATAAGATGAGGCCCCATGGGTAAGAGAGGGGACATTTCCTTTCTGCTCATATGCTATCATTCGATTATTCATGTCTTGTACAATCTGTAAGAGGGTGGACATATCTGTTTGTTTAACTAAGTCTCCCTTAGGAAGACCTGTTCTTCATACTATAAACAAGTATGAAGAGCGGAACCAAGGTTATCTATGGCCTTTTCCTCAAGCCTATGACGATAGGGGGAAGGTAGAGAATTATAGTAATGCATGAAAGTGGCTTGGTTATGAGGGCGAATGAGTTTAGGGATTTGGTTGTATAATTTGGTGAAACGCAAGTTGAAAGACTTGATATTTTCACCGTCCTTATAAGCAATGTCATTGTACTCCTGTAACTGATCGAATAGGATTTTGGAATGCCCATAGGTAGACTTGAACCAATAGAATAACTCCTCCCAAGTAGAAATAATATGAGAAGGAAGGTCAAAGAAATCGGCTACGACCTTTCCTTCAAGGGAATTCACAAATAAGCACATACAAGTGTCATTGTCATTGGCTCCTATGTTGTGGCAGACATTAGAAAATGCCACCAAGTGTTCATTTGTAGTGACCGTGTTATTCCATGAAAACCTAGGGAGATTCTCTTTGAATTTAGGAAGTGGACGAGTAGCAGGTGCTAGGTTGAGAGGGGAGGAAACATGCCATAGAGTAGTTGTATCATCTTCTTCAAACTGAAAAAGACCATACTTTTTAATGACTTTGACAAGGTTTGTGGTATATTGGAAAGGGACTTGATGACTATACAATCTACCAATTATTGACGAGGATGAAGGTTGAGTTGAAGAAGTACCTCCAATGCCACCGGAGCCATCCCTATATGCCATCTTGTGAACGATAGGTAAGGGAGAGAAAGACGAATTGGATGAATCAGATAAAGTTCTCCTTAGAGTACTTTGTTGGATTGACAAAACAATGTTTCTTCTTCCTATTTCAGCAATAGGATTAATCTCAGGTGATAAACCTCTTCTTCTCCTAGAGATACGAGGGTTTAAGGACATGAAAAGAAAAACAAAACTTGACAAACCCCAGAAGGTGCCTGAGGAAGGTAGAGGCAAGTCGGGCTATTAAAAAATTAAATGCAGAGAGGCAACAAAAGTCGGCTTATATTTTAAAAAACACAGAGAGATAATGTCTTTCATATCCTCATATGCATTTACCATCGATTAACAACAACATGGCACAATATAATATTGACAAAGAAAAAGTAGTGAGCCATGCTCCCTTTTTTTTTTTTTAAACACAGTCCTTCGACTTATGACTCCAAGCTCTTGATAGAATCATAAGTGAATGCCCAAGTGGAGAATAAATCAATTCGACCTAACCAATCCAGACACACATAGATGTCACTAACACTTTTTTGCAGAGAGGGTTAGTTTAAACAGTGATGGGTACACGAAAAAAAACAGAGGGATAATGTTTCTTTCCAAGACCCAGGAGGTAAATTTTTTTTCGAAAACAATTGACAGTGAGGCCACATAACAATCATCATTATAACAGGGATGAGAGGAGTGGTGTCTGGAAACTCTTCACAACTCGTATCGATTCAATACATATACAAGCCTGTATTAACATTCGGGGCCAACCAATACTAGACTTTTGGAAAGCTTTCAACAAAAATATAGTAAGGAACATACCATCAACAATAGCTCGGGGTTTAAACAAAAGAAACACACCAACTGTCAACAATTTCTCTGCAACTGGATAAAGATTATGACAATGATCAAGAGGGAAATGAGTTAACAACCACTGAAATACAAACTTGTGGTTAAAACCCTTCAACCATAAAACAAAGAGCTCATTGCACAACTGTCACCATTATTTCACAGAGAACCATCATAAAAAACCAAGCTGACCAATAAATAACCAATGTGCACTCATTACTTCGCTTGCAAATGCCAATATTTCGTAGTAATCACAGAGAATAAAAAACACAATATTTACACACAGTCGAAAACTCAAGAGAACACAGAACCCATGGATTCCTGAGCCACAATTTGATTCATAATACAGAGAGTCCATGATGGATGGAAAGCTAAGAACCATACCTATGAGAAAATCACTTCAATGACGAATTGGTCGAGTTTTCCCCTTACAATCCTGAAAACTCAGAGCTTTCACAACCAATAGGGAAACAATGCAACAATGTTAGGGTGACGGGCTCAAGGGAGGTTTGGAGCGATGTGCAGTAAATTCACGTTGCTTCCTTACCTGGCCTTATTCAATTTCACGTATGATCCATCCCACTAACATATCATCCACCATTAAAATCAAACCGTAACCAATGCATAATTCAATGGAATATCCATTGTAAAGATCTGATATCATATCAATTTCATAGTGCGCCACCCGAGACATATACGTTAACCTTATGCCATAGCTTCAACAATAATCATATATCAATGTTACTATATGTGCCTCCATTCAACTTTTAATAAAAATTGCATAGTCCTTTAACCAAACACATAGTATAATATCGAGGTGCACCATTGTCACAAAGGTCTATACATAATCCTTTTTCCATAGCTTTAGAACTTTTCCGTAGTTTTTTTCTTTTCTTTCGATCAAGCTCCCATTTTATTGATTTTTTGCATAGATATAATGGATAAGTAATCAATGCATGAATTAGTAATCAAGGTTATAACATACATAAAAAAGCACCTGTAACCAACATGATCCTCATACGCATGGAATTGTTCTGTATCGCAAGTAAATACTAACAACATTTAACAATAATTCCTCAACCACCCATTTATCACATCAAATGAAACCAAGATTGCATCATCAAAAAAGTGTAGGACTGTGTAGGCAACATCATAACGACAACAACATATGAGCGTAGCATGTCTATCCTTGCTCCTCTAGTCTACAAGGGGGTCCCACCTACTAGTATTATATTATTATCATAATTAAATAATAGCGCTTTAGCAATCCTTTACGGGCAAAATTCATCGTTGTGATTTTAATCGTCAACAAACTGACAAATCCATAGGGAAATCAGTTTCCAACAGATTAAGAACTCATAATTTCTAGTTTTGCAGACCAGTAACATCGGATCAAGAAGATATACATCAAAATGATTATGCAACAGGGGGAAGTGAGAAGATTTAAGGGAAAAATGACCGGGAATTTGGGAATAACTCATGGAAAGTGTTAAGTATGAGGGGGTTTATCCTTGTAAGGATAATCCTTCAATTAATCATAGTAAAGTGTTCTTGACTTCAAGGATAAATTTTTTATGATATGCTCTTTTGAATCTTGAAGCGGATGGAAGAAAAGGAAAGTAGAAGAGGGATAAAACCAACTATCTTATACAACAACAGTTGAAGAAGGTAACAATTTCAATGATGCTTTCAAGGGGAACATCATGACAACTATTTAACTTCATTGTTATTGACTAACAATACTTTGAAGAATAGCGTCGATGTGGAAAAACTGATCCAACATTTTATTTAGACAAGAAATGAAGTCAAATAAAAACAAAATAGCAATAAAATGACATAGTAGAAATGAGGCAACAGAATTGAAATAAGAAGAAATGCAATAACATAAATATAAAATCGAAGCAAATAAAACAAACTATAATACATAAAACATTCCATACAATGTTAAAACTTTTAATTTGATTCCACGTAGTGTTTTAAGTGGGAATCGTTAGTGGAGTAGGAAAACAATCTCTCTTGTAAGTCCTGTAGGATGTAAGAGTTTGCGCCTAGGACAAAAGCAATCTTAAAATGACCCATAATTTTTGGAACTTTGAATGCCTTCCTCTATCAGCATTATCTGAATCGCACAACAATACCTTCTCATTAACTTTAAATTTGACAGCCTTGACACTTTTGTTGAAATAACTTTTAACAGTTTGTTGTCTTCTCTTTATATTATCCAAGGAAAATGTCCTTTGCTCCTCTAAATCCAAAAGTGCATTCATTATTTGAGAAACATCAGAAGAATTTAATTCTTCAATCTCTAGCATTAACCTTAGAGAGGAAATTTCCATCTCGGGAGGAAGAATGGCTTCTTAACCATAAACAAGCTGGAAAGGAGGGCAACCGGTGATCACCTTGGTGGTAGTGAAATCTTCCCAAAGGACGTAAGTGAGGAGACTGTGCCATTGACGAGGCTTATCTTCAATGAGCCTCTTGATAATTCTAACCAGATTCTTGTTTGTAGACTTGGCCTTCCCATTACCTTGGGGATAATAAGATGATGAGGTAAAAATTTTAACCCCCAATTTAGCTAAAAACTGGGTCAGCTTACCAGAAATAAGGGCGGGACCATTGTCTGTAATAATTTCTAAAGGAAGTCCAAATCTAGAAAAAATATTAGTTTCAAGAAAAGAAATCACCTGCTCATCCTGCGAATGCTTAAGCGGGACAACTTAAGTCCATTTCGTAAAATAGTCTGTAGATGTCAAGATAAAAACTTGCCCTGTTGAAGATGGAGGATTAATAGGACCAATAAAGTCCAAACCCCATTTTGAAAAAAGAAAGTCAGGGAGGACAAGTTGTAAAGGCATAGAAGAAAGATGTTATTTCCCAACGAACTTATGGCACTTGTCAAAAGACCTCAAAAAATTAGAAGAATCACGAAAGATTGAAGGCCAATAGTATCCTTTCCTGATAATCTTAAAATAAATGATTTTAGCAGAAAAGTGACCTCCTACATGAATAAAAGAATTTGAATAACCATGAGTCTCTTGCAACAATTTATGTGCTTCCTCATTGTTCACACAACGAAGTAACATACCATCGACATATCTTCTAAACAAGAAGTCTCCTATAATGAAATATCTAGCAGATTCGAGGTGGAGCCTTCTTCTTTGATGAGTGTCTAAATTATCTGGACATCTTTGATTTTTCAAGTAATATACCAGATCTTTATACCAAGGATGTTCAGACATAGGAAGGATTTGATTGTCAATGTAAAACAATGTTGATAGAGAGTTATCTTTTTCATCATTTTCTTCACTCATTTCAACATGCTGAGCTAAGTGAAGGGCTAAGTCACGTCCCTTTATAGTTTTAGAAGTCATCATGGTTAGATCATGCTCTTGAATCTTGGCAAGTCAATGTGCAATCTTTCCTGAAAGATAAGTCTATGAGAGTAAAAACTTGACAGTAGGTAAGGTAATTTTACCAGCGTATGCTTACCTAAGATGAAGTGGAAAAAAATTTCAACAACTTTAACAAGAGCGAAAGCATGATTTTCAATAAAAGAATATTTAAACTCATGATCTGACAAGATTTGACTCATGTAATCCACTGTTTTTTCATTAGCTTGGTCATCACCTTGTAGGAGGATAGAAAAAACTGCTTCCTCTGTGGCATTAGTATATATCAAAAATTCTTTCTCAAAATTTAGCTTCGCCAAAACCGGTGTAGAGCTGATTGCTTTCTTGATTCCTACAAAAGCATTTTCGACATCATTTGTCCAAGAAAAGGAACAATATTGCTTAAGGAGATTGTGAATTGGCTTGACCATTACAACAAAATCAGGAACAAACCTACAGACAAAGTTAATAACACCCATAAAGGCTTGAACCTCCTTCTTTGAAGTAGGAGCAGGAAGATTTAGGATAGAAACAATCCTTTCGGGATATATGCTTATTCCTAAATTCGAGACAATGTGTCCAAGGAGCTTGCCCTTGGTAACACCGAGAATAGACTTAGAAGGATTTAAACAAATGCCAAATTTCCTGCATCTCATGAGAATCTTTCTAAGATGATCGAAATGATCTGATCGGTTTTTAGAATACACATTGAAGTCATCAAGATAAATTTGAATAATTTTACCGATCAAATCGTCAAAAGATATTTGCATAGCTCTTTGAAAAGTGGCACCTGCATTAGATAAGACAAAAGGCATACATTCATAATCGAAAGTGCCCCAACGAGTAATAAAAGTGGTTTTATATTTATGTGTCCTTTTCACCTTGATTTGATTGTAACCAAAAAAATTGTCAAGTAAGGACATCATCTGTGACCCTGCGACTTGCTACAAAATCATTTCCATATTATGGAGAGGAAAATGGTCTTTAACACTGGCCCTATTCAATGCGCGAAAATCAACGCACAATCTTATCTAGCCTGTTGCTTTACGAATGAGAACCAAATTAGAAACCCACTCAGAATACTTAATAGGAAAAATTATCCCAGCTTTCAATAGTTTTTCCAACTCCTTTCGAATAGTTTCTTCCAGTGCAGGATTAATGGGTCTTAGTTTTTGCCTAACTGGTTTTATGCCTTCTTTGATAAGAATGGCATGTTGTATAATAGTAGGATCAAAATCACGAAGATCCTTATAAGACCAAGCAAAAACATCTTGAAATTCACCAAGCAACTTAGTGAACTTCAATTTTTCTTCATCAGAACATTGGGCACCTATTTTAACGTTCTTTGGAGACTCGAGTGTTCCAATGTTCAAGGAAATGGTTTCACCCACTTTCCTTTTCATCTCCTCTTCTTTATGTTTTTATTTGTTTCCTACATCACTGGATGAAAATGGACTTTCTAGAGGAGTCAAGACTTTAGGAATTTTGTTATCTTCCATTGATATAATTTCCTTAGGCTTATAAGGTTTATTTTGAATGAAAGCACATATGCTCTCATCACTAGGGAATACTTGCCATGACTCTACATTGTCAGGGATATGTGGACGATACAAATATTGAAAGGTGCAATCAGATCTTTGTGGCAGAAGTTGTCGAGTAGGAGAGGCTGCAAAAACAACTAACCTATCAGCAATTGAATTCAATTCCCTTTTAACATGAGTGATGTTGAAATATAGCAAGTTCGATATAAGTGCCCAAACAATTTGGGTGTAACGTTTCATTATCTTGTTTCTAGGAGAATATATATTACGTACAAGGTTTAAAACAAGTTCGAAATCCCCAAAAATTGTAAGGTGACCACAACCTAGATTATAGGGATTTTCAATGCCTAGCAATAACGCTTCAAATTCAGTGACATTGGTTGTGCAATCAAACTCTAACCTATAAGAAACTTTATGAATTTTACCCACATGAGAATACAAGATAATACCATCTCCTTTTCCTTCATTGGAGCATGAAACATCAAAGTGCATATGCCACATCGCAACCTCTATGTTGATTTTCTCTAAGGGAGTGTTGTCCTCATTAGCAAAGATGGAGTATAGTCCTAGGTCCTCCTCGATATAATTCACATTAGGAGGTGGGGTGATTTCTATGTAAGGTGAAATTCTCCCCTCCCTTAGGACTATGATGTTTTTACCATTCTGAGGAATGGATAAGTGTGTCCTGTCGAGTGAGAGGTATCAACCCATCAAAGATTTCCAATCTCTTCCTAAGATGATTGAGTAATTATTAACTGACATATCAATTACCTGAATATTAAGGGTTGTCCTTATTTCAGGATGTGTGCAAAAAATCAAGGTCACGTCCTTGATTTCACCTATGGTCATTTGTTGTAAACTATTATAAGAGAGCATGCTTCTGGCATTTTCATTTGTACAAGACAAGCCTAGGTCTTCCATAATAATCTTCGACATTACACTTGGGCCTGAACCACCATTAATGAGATATCAATGGGAAATTTTGTCCATAATATTTACATAAATAAAAAATGGGGGTTTTTTTACAGGGTGCCTAAAGTTATGTACACCTACTTTATTCATAGTTGAATCCTCTTCATCTATCTCTTCAGAGAGGTTGGCTACAATGGAAGATTTTCCTTCCATAAAATATTTTAGATGCTTTTGTTGCTCAGGGATGGAAACCATGTCCAGGAGGGTAGCATTAGATTTAATATTATCCAATTGATTGAGAATGTTGTATTTGGAAGAGGGAAGAGGGGAGGTAGTTCCTTGACTCTCAGGAGCTTTAGAAACCTGAACAGTAGCAACTCGTGAGGATGAGATTGGGCTTGAAGAAGTTCGAGGAGGATAATATTTACTTTTTGGAGCATATGATTTATTCCTAGTATTTATGATCATAACATCCTCTGGCTCTACAAATTCTAGGACAACAATAGTAGTTTCAGGTCTTTTACCAAATATTTTATCTCTATCACTCTTCTTTACTTCACATGTACTTTCCTCATGGTGTTCCTCGCAAAAGTTACACCAACTACGAGGCATGATAGCTTTAGGTTGACATTTATTTTCATTAAGATTCTTAAAAGGTGGTGAAGAAGAAGATGAAGCCCCAGGGGTAAGAGAGGGGACATTTCCTTTCCGATCATAAGATATCATTCAATTATTCATGTCTTGTACAAGAGGGCGGACATATTCGTCTGTTTAACTGAGTCTCCTTTAGGAAGACCTATTCTTTCGAGATATTATTCATACTCTAAACAAGTATGTAGAGCGGAAACACGGTTATCTATGGCCTTTTCCTCAAGCCTATGATGATAGGGGAAGGTAGAGCATTATAGTAATGCATTAAAGTGGCTTGGTTCCGAGGTCAAATGAGTTCAATGATTTGGTTGTATAATTTGGTGAAACGCAAGTTGAAAGAATTGATAGTTGAACTGTCCTTATAAGCATTGTTATTGTACTCCCGTAACTATTTGGCTGGGATTTTGGACTACCCATAGGTAGACTTGAACCAATAGACTAACTCCTCCCAAGTAGAAATAATCTTAGGAGGAAGGTCAATGAAATCGGTCGTGGCCTTCCCTTCAAGGGAATTCACAAATAAGCACATACAAGTGTCATTGTCATTGGATCCTATGTTGTGACAAGCTAGAAAATTCCACCAAGTGTTCATTCGTAGTGACCATGTTATTCCCTGAAAAACCTAGGGAGATTCTCTTTGAATTTAGGAAGTGGATGAGTAGCAGGTGCTAGGTTGAGAGGGGAGGAAACATGCCACAAAGTAGTTGTAGTATCTTATTCAAAATGAAAAAACCCATACTTTTTAATGACTTTGGCGAGGTTTGTGGTATATTGGATAGGGACTTGATGACTATACAAGATACTAATCACTGATGAGGATGAAGGTTGATATGAAGAAGCACCTCCATTTCCACCAAAGACACCACTAGATGCCATCTTTTGAACAATAGGTAAGGGAGAGAAAGACGAACTGGCTGAATCAGACAAAGTTCTCCTTAGAGTACTTTGTTGGACTGACAAAATAATGTTTGTTCTTCCTATTTCAGCAATAGGATTAATATCAGGTGTTAAACCTCTTCTTCTCCTAGAGATACGAGGGTTTAAGCACATGAGAAGAAGATCAAAAGTGTAGGAAAAAGAAATCTAAAGATGATTCCTAGGTTGTCTTTGCCTAGCTTCCCAACGTTCTTGGACACTTATATCTTGTTCAATAGCTTCCCATCAGCGTTCAAGCTCAAACCAAGTATTAGCAGTCTCTAAGATGGTATTAAACAAGGTTAAAGCAATGCTGGTATGATCTTTAAGACCAAGCTCAATATTGGGCTGCCTTGCAACAGGTACAATCATGAAGAAAGGAAATAGTCAAAGAAATAATATAAAAAATATAAATATATTCAATGAAAATCAAGTGAGAAAATGAATGGGACTTATATGGATATTGTTCATAAAATAAATCAAATCAATCAACTATCATAAATATATTTCAAATTTGATCCAAAAAGCATCCACTTCCAAGACCAAAACATTCATTATTCCTCAATTGCATACGAACTACTTGTTGTCTCAATAACAATTTAATTTCCCAGAAATATTCAATTTATAACAATTTGTGTATTATAACTTATGCAAACATTTCCAATTCAACAATACTACATGCTTTAATGATGATCTCTTTCAATCTTTAAAATGAACAAAACATGCACAACGATCCTTGTTATCTATGCCCACATTCATATTTGGTAATGAAACAATAATACACCCAAGATAAACAATCAACAATCACTGTCCTCTAATCAACAATCGAGCCTAATTTAAATCTACACAGGTTCCTTTTAAATCATGGATAGACTTAAGAGCATCCATGAGGAACCAATCATAAACACAGGTCTATATCATATAATTGACACAATATTGAATTGACAACAAAAATCAACCCCAAAACATAACCCCGAGCTTGATCTCTTTGTGCATCAATATATAAAGACTTCTTTTTAAAACAAATGACAGTCTGCACGATGATTTCCATACGACATATGAAGAGAACAAAACTAAATGATACAAATGGATCTTTGTTAAACTTTGAAAGAACCATGATCGATATTGGTGAAACAATCATTCACACAGGCTTCTTCTTGTCTTTAAATGAAATGACAGTCATGCTGGGATAAAAAATAGTAAAAGAGACCATAATCGAATAGAAGAGCAGCTCTCGGGCGGTAGGAACTACACATTTTGTTTCTTCTTTGTTCAAACAAATTAATCACAAAAATAACACACAGAGATTCGATCAAGAGGATGGGTTTATAAATGAGGGAGCCCGTTCTTTAAAATTCCATAATCATTAAACTGATAACCCAAAACTTGACAAACCCCAGAAGGTGCCCAAGGAAGGTAGAGGCAAGTCAAAGTCCAATTCGGGCTCTTAAAAAATTATATCCAGAGAGGCAACGAAACCTGATTGTATTTTAAAAAACAAACAGAGATAATGGTCTTTCGTATCCTCATATCCATTTACCATCGATTAACAACCACATACCACAATATAATATTGACAAAGAAAAAGTAGTGAGCCATGCTCCTATTTNGACATAATCATAAGTGAATGCCCGAGTGGAGAATAAAGCAATTCGAGCTAACCAATCCAGACACACATAGATGTCACTAACACTTTTTTGCAGAGAGGGTTAATTTAAACAGTGATGGGTACTTGAAAAACATAGAGGGATAATGTTTCTTTCCAACACCCAGGAGGCCGAACAAATTTCGAAAACAATTGACAGTGAGGACACATAAAAATAATCATTATAATAGGGATGAGAGGAGTGGTGTGTGGAAACTCTTCGCAGCTCATATACATTCAATACATATACAGGCATGTATTAACATTTGGGGCTAACCAAGACTAGAATTTTGGAAAGCTTTCAGTAAAAAGACAGTAAGGAACGAGCCATCAACAACAGCTCGGGGTTTAAACAAAAAAAACACACCAACTATCGACAGTTTCTTTGCAACTGGATAAAGATTACAACAACGACCGAGAGGGAAATGAGTTAACATCCACTGAAATACAAACTGGTGGTTAAAACACTTCAACCATAAAACACAGATCTCATTGCACCATTGTCACCATTATTTCACAGAGAACTATCATAAAAAACCAAGCTGACTAATAAATAACCAACGTGCACCCATTACTTCGCTTGCAAATGCCAATAATTCGCAGTTATCATAGAGAATCAAGAACACAATATTTACAGACAATAAAAAACTCAATAGAACACAAAACCCATGCATTCATGAGCCACCATTTGATTCATAATACAGAGAGTCCATCATGGATGGAAAGCTAAGAACCATACCTGTGAGAAAATCGCTTCAATGACGAACTGGTCGATTTTTCCCCTTCCAATCCTGAAAATGCAGAGCTTTCACAACTAATAGGGAACAATGCAACAATGCTAGCATGACAGGCTCAAGTGAGGTTTGGAGTGACATGCAGTAAATGCACGTCACTTCCTTACCTGGTCTTATTCAATTTCATGTATGAGCCACCCCACTAACATATAATCCACCATTAAAATCAAACCATAACCAATGCATAATTCAATGCAATATCCATCATAGAGATCTGATATCATATCAATTTCATAGTGTGCCACCCGAGACATATACGTTAACCTTATGCCATAACTCCAACAATAATCAAATATCAATGTTAATATATGTGCCTGCATTCAACTTTTAATAAAAATTTCATAGTCCTTGAACCAAACAGATAGTATAATAGCTAGGTCCACCATTGTCACAAAGGTCTATACATAATCCTTTTGCCATAGATTTAGAAAATTTCCATTGTTTTTTCCTTTTGTTTTGATCAAGTTCCCATTTTATTGATTTTTTGCATAGATATATATGGATAAGTAATCAATGCATGAGTTAGTAATCAAGGTTATAACATACATAAAAAATCACTTGTAACCAAGATGATCCTCATACCCATGGAACTGTTCTATATCAAAAGTAAATACCAACAACATTTAACAATAATGCCTCAACCACCCATTTATCACATCAAATGAAACCAAGACTGCATCATCAAAAAAATGTAGGACTGTGTAGGAAACATCATAACAACAACAACATATGAGCATAACTTGTCTATCCTTGGTCCTCTAGTCTACAAGGGGGTCCCACCTACTAGTATTATATTATTATCATAATTAAATAATAACGCTTTAGCAATCCTTTGCGGGCGAAATTCATCATTGTGATTTTAATTGTCAACAAATTGGCAACTCCATGGGGAAATTTGTTTCCAACAGATTAAGAACTCATAATTTCTAGTTTCACAAACTAGTAACATTAGATCAAGAAGATATACATCAAAATGATTATGCAACAGGGGGAAGTGAGTGGATTTAAGGGAAAAATGACAAGGAATTTGGGAATAACTCATGGAAAGTGTTAAGTATGAGGGGGTTTATCCCTGTAAGCATAATCATCAATTAATCATAGTAAAGTGTTCTTGACTTCAAGGAGAATTTTTTTTTGATATGCTCTTTTGAATCTTGAAGAGGATGGAAGAAAAGGAAAGCAGAAGAGGGATAAAACCAACTATCTCATACAACAACAATTGAAGCAGACAACAATTTCAAAGATGCTTTCAAGGGGAACATCATCACAACTGTGTAACTTGATTGTTATTTATTAACAATACTTTGCAGAATAGCGTCGATGTGGAAAAACTGATCCAACATTTTATTTTGACAATAAATGACGTCAAATAAAAACAAAATAGCAAGAAAATAACATAGCAGGAATGAGACATCAGAATTGAAATAAGCAAAAATGCAATAACATAAATATAAAATCGAAGCAAATAAAGCAAACTATAATACATAAAACATTCCATACAACGTTAATGTTGATTTTTCTATGAGAAAGGTTGAAGTTCATTCCATTTTAGCATTTGACTTAACCATAACCAATAATGTTGTAGCAACCAAGATCACAAGAAGAAACACCATGCACAATAACACAAGAAGTATCCTGGGAAACCCTTCTCAACAAGGGAAGAAAACCCAACCAAAATCTTTTTCTATATTCTTCAAGAGAAATACCTTCACCACCAATAAAACCTAGCACACAAGAGGGTGCTCAAACCCTAGAAGACTAGTGCCCAAGAGAGGTGCGCACTTTTCCCAAGAAGGTGTACTTGCTGAAATTTCCAAGCTCACATGAAAGATAAGATTCCACAATGGGGAATCTACCTTTACTTATATTGGACTTGACCTATCAACAGAAGTGTCTATTGGCACAACATGGCCAACCTCTCTAAATCACAATATAATTAATAATAACCAGATTAATTATTGATTCGGATTTTATGAGCAGAACGAAATGACTACAGATTATTAACAGATGTTTAACACAGAATAACAGAGATACAGTAAAACTGCTTTTTCTATTCAATAAGGAAATAATTTGAAATTGTAAAATGTAGCGGAAAACAAGCTTGCTGGAATGGTGGTGACTTATCTCTGAGAAGAGATGTGACGACTACGCTCATTCGCAAGAAGAAGAGTACCATGAGGATCTGAAGGCCTTTTTTTACAATAAACATGAATGCCAAACCCCTAGACATTCAAAAACCTAACCCTAGGAGATGAAGCGCCAAAAGTCATGTGGGCCCCGTTTGGGTAAGTCAGTACATCAACTTCCCGGGGTTGTAACTTTTGCATACGATCTCTGTTTTAGGCACATGATATATTGTTAGAAAGATCTATATGAGGACTACAACTTTTAAAAAAAATTCATGATGAAAATTTTCTACCGCAACATACCCAAAAAAACGTTGTTTAGGGCCTCAAAACAGCTTCGGAAGTTCAGGACCCGAAAAACTGCTAAAAATAGTAAATTACCAAAATTGTCAGAAATATTTTGAGCCAGCTGGAAAAGGTGGGTGGCCACCGATATCCACCTGGATCAATCCCCCCTCCTTAGGAAGCAATGGTATCCATTGCATTGAGTTCCCCCATCAGATGACAAATTGTTTGCTGAATTTGGCCCTGGGTGAGCCACTTGCCTTGGTGCAGGAGTTGCCCTGCTTTGACGACTCGATAAAGATAGATCCTTTGCTGTCGAGTGGCCTTGATTTGGGTGTCAACAATCTGATCACCGGAGGCCTATTGTATGCAGTTGGGGTTGAGCTCTGTTGGTGTCAGTTGTTCAGCTACGTCTGAGGTGTCCAATAATGATGGGAAATAACGCCGAAGGAGGACCACATTGAACACCGGGTGCAGGCCAAGGAAAGGAGGAATATTGAGCTCAAAAGAATTATCCCCCAAAGCCTTGGTGATGGTGTATGGCCCATAACGGAGTGGGCGAAGCTTCCGATGGGGTCCTATACGGAGTTCTTTCTGCAAGTGCAACCAAACTTTGTCGCCCACCTGAAACTTATGTGGCACCTGATGTTGATCATGGCGCTGCTTGTACTTGTCATTGGACTTCTGTAGGATCTCCTGAACCTATTGGTGGATGTGATGGATCTGCTCAATGAACCGAGTGGCTTTGTCAGCTTTAGTTGGAGCAGGAGATGAGTCAGTCGAGGTGAATGCAATGGGAAGTGCAATATCTATGGGACCCAATGGTTGGAATCCCAACCCCACCTGAAAGGGGCTATGGCTAGTTGAGCTATGCAGGGCTCGGTTGTAGCTATGATGGACATAGGGAAGACTCTCATCCCATGTGCGAGAGTGCTTGGAATTATACATGCGCAGGATATGCACGATCATTCGATTTACGACCTCGGTTTGGCCATCTTTCTGGGGGTGGAAGATTGTGGATTTGGTGAGCTTGGTGTCCAACAGTGACCAGAGGCTCGACCAGAATGTGCTAAGAAAATGACTGTCCCAATCTGAGAAAATGGTTTGTTGGATTCCAAAATGTACCCAGACTCATTCAAAGAAGAGATTGGCAGTGGCTTCTATTGTGATGCTCTTCTTGCAGGCAACCAAAATCACCATCTTAGAAAAGCGATCAACAACCACAAAAATATAGTCATTTCCCTGCTTGGTGGACGGGAGGCCCGACATGTAGTCCATTGAGATGGATTCCCATGTCCCATTAGGAGTAGGAAGAGGGGTGTACAGACCTTGTTTCTTAGTGGTCGGTTTAGCAATAGCATAGGCAATGCAAGACCTGATATACTTTCTGACCTCTTGTCGAAGTTTCAACCGATAGAAATGTTTCTGTAGCATTGCCACTGTCTTTTCGATGCCAAAGTGTCCTGCCACCCGACTGTAGTGGGCTTCCCAGATAAACTTCGATCGCTCGCTTGATGGAACAAAGATATGGCCCAAACGACACAACAACCCATCCTGAAGATGGAAATTATCGACAACTGCCTTTGCACCCAACATTTGGTAGTTGGTGGCAAAGTCTGGGTCTGTCTCATAGAGTTGGGGCCATCTAGAGGTCTCATTGTCGCAAGATTCTAGCACCGTGGTGAGTGCCACGACTGGCAGTCTACTGAGGAAATCAGCGATGCGGTTGGTGCTTCTTGTTTTATACTTGATGTTGAGGTGGAATTTCTGCAAGTATGTGGACCACTTTTGATGGCAGTCATTCTACAATTTTCCTTGTGTCTGCATGAATTGCAGTGGCTTATGATCAGTGTGGATGACTGTCTCCTTCCCAAGAATGTAATGTCTCCACTGGCGGTAAGCTTGCACAATGGAGTACATTTATTTGTCGTAAGTAGGGTACTTACGAACAACATTTGATAGTGTCTCACTATGATAGGCCACGGGGTGGCCGTGCTGAGTGAGAACGGTGCCCACAGCATAGTCTGAAGCATCTGTCTCGATCTCAAAGGGATGCTGCAGGTCTGGTAGTGAAAGTACTGGGGCTGAGCACAAGCGGTGCTTCAAATCATCGAATGCTTGTTGTTGGGATTGGCCCCACACAAATTTCGCCTTACCACCACCCTTGGTTATTTGGTTGAGGGCCCATGCAATATGGGAGAATCCCAACACGAACCTGCGGTAGAAATTGGCAAGGCCCAAGAAGCTCCGAAGCTCAGTGAATGTGGTTGGGGTTGGCCAGTCACGGATGACTTGGATCTTAGCTGGATCCACATGTACGCCATGTTGATCAACGATGTAGCCCAGGTAATGGACCCTGTCCATGCCAAAGGAGATTTTTTCCAAGTTGGCGTATAGCTTGTGCCGCCGCAGGGTGTGCAGAACCTGTTGAATATGCTGCAAGTGTTCGGCCCAAGTCTTGCTATAAATGAGAATGTCATCCAGATACACCACTACAAAAGTATTGGTGAATGGTTGCAGGATATTGTCCATCATCCTCATGAAGGTGGCTGGAGAATTTGTCAAATGAAAGGGCATGACCAACCATTCAAAAAGGCCTTCCTTTGACTTGAAGGCGGTCTTCCATACATCTGTCTGTTCTATCGGGACCTGGTGGTAGCCATACTTCAGATCAATCTTATTGAAGTATTTGTCCCCCGTGAGTTGATCAAGGAGGTTGTCGATTCGGGGAATTGGGTAACGGTTTCTGATTGTGATTTTATTCATAGCTCGGTAATCAATGCAGAGTCGCCAGGTTCCATATTTCTTCTGTACCAGCACGATTGGGCTCCCGCAAGGTGATGAGATGGGACGGATGTGCCCCTTGTAGAGTAGTTCTTGGATCTGTCACTTGATCTCCTCATTCTCGAACAAAGAGAAACGATAGACTGACCCATTGGGCAATGGTGTGTCGGGGGTCAGATCGATGGGGTTCTTGACCTGACAGTGAAGAGGTACCCCGGTAGGTGAGGAGAGGATATCCGAGTATTCTTCCACGACCTTATCTACTTTCTTCTACTGTGTGGAGAGGTTGGCCATAGAGACCCTGGATGTGGCTGTGATATTTCACTCATTTTGAGAGCGAATCACAAAGAAGACAAACTTCTCCGTCCGAGAGATGACCTTCCTGCATTTCTTAGCAGAGATCAAGGAAATAACACTAGGTGGGACTGCCTCGGGTATCCTGTACAATTTCCTATTCAAAGTAATAATAACACTATGAGGCCTAGACTCATATACAACATGACATTTCCATAAATAAGGTTGGCCCAAAAGAACATCACAAACTTCGAGAGGAGCAAAATCACACAATACCTC
>SNQJ01S0071595.1:70087-99257 GCA_010110895.2 Picea sitchensis | reverse complement strand
AATATATTCGGATGTAATAAAGGTCAATATTAATAAGGCCTTTCAATAAAATAGAATAAGGTGGATGTAAGAAGACCTAATAGAAGCTTCTGCTTCTAGAAGGATCTTCCTCTAGATGCTTCTTTTTAGTATAAATAGGAGTCTAGGGTATGAGAACCCTAGCTTGGAGATTATTGTAACAGAGCGCTGCTCAACTGGAGGTTGCCCCCTCGAAGAGGCCTGTGAACATTTCTTTCTGAATCAAAGTTCTATTTCAGTTGTTGTTCTCATATTATTTCTGTGTTATTGTGGAGATTATGCTGGTTACATTACTGTTATTCTGCCATTTCTAGCATTTTATTTCTGTTCTACGTATTTATTATATCTGGTATCTTGCAGTTTGCAAATCCATACTGCTTCATGGACTACTACACTCAATGCAATGTACTCTGCCTCTGTGGTGCTCAATGAAACAAAGCTTTGTTTTTTGCTACACCAGTAAACCATGGCGGACCCTAACGTGAAACAACAATCAGAGGTGCTTTTTATGTCTACTGCACTTCCTACCCAATCTGCATCTGCATATCCTTATAGGCTCAAGTCCACACTGGAGGCATATCTTAGGCCATAAACAATTATGCCTCGTAAGTATCTCAATACATGTTTTGCAGCTATCCAGTGTGTCTGTCTCGGTTGGCTCATAAACTAGCTTAGCACATTTACTGTATAGCAAATGCCTGGTCTAGTGTTAACCAAATACATCAGTGATCCAATCAATTGTTGGTATAAGTGTGGATCCACATCTCCTGAATCAATATCACTCATTTTCTTCAAATCCATAACCATTGGAGTGGGCATGGATTTGCATTCTGTCATGCCGAACTTTTTCAGTATCTCCATAGTATATTTTCCTTGAATCAAGAAAATATCATATGTTATCTGCCATACTTCTAATCCCAAGAAGTAGTGCATCAAGCCCAAATCCTTCATTTCAAATTTTGTAGTCAATGCTTGTTTGCATTCAACAATGAGTCTCTCTGAATCGGTGAGGAAAAGGTTATCCATATATAGGACCAAAATCAAACACTCATTTCCATTAATGTGATAATATAAGTTTGGGTCAACAACACTTTTGTTGAAGCCCATACTCATTAGAAATCCATCCATTTTCTCATACCAAGCATGTGGTGCTTGCTTTAGACCATATAGGGCTTTCTTTAACTTGAATACATGAGATATTTCATCGTGTACAACAAATCCTTCTGGTTGCTCAATATAAATTTATTCCTCAATTTCACCAGTGAGAAAGGTTGTCTTTACATTCATTTGATGTAGCTTCCAACCCATGGAAGCATCTAGTGCAATGATATATCGGATGGAGGTGTATCGGGATACTGGTGCAAAAGTATCGTCATATTCCACTACCTCTATTTGTGAAAACCCTATGGTCACACATCTTTCTTTTTATTTTTTGATGCTTCCATCAACAACATGATTGATTTTATAAATCCATTTGGAAGTCACTACAGACTTTCCCTCTGGTCTTGGAACAACATCCCATACATCATTTTTTGATATATATTGGTATTCTTCAGTCATGGCATATTTCCATACTTATTCAATTGAAGCTTCTCCATGACAAGATGGCCCTGAGTCAATAATGTGGGTCATGGCTGAAATGTAGCTTGAGAATCTCTTTGGTCTCTTTCTCTCTCTGTTTTTTCCTTGTGGGGCTTTATGCCCTTCTACTTCTGGCAGAGTTTGTTGGGCCCAAGTAGGCCTTTTATGTCCAATTGTAATATCTTTGGGTATGTTGTTTGGAGAAATTGAATTGGCTGGAACAACTGGATCTGCTGGAGTTGTTGGATCATCTGGAATAATATATGTCTCCCTCTAAACTTTTGAAGGGGGAGAAGGAATTGTCTCACTATCAATTTCCATCTGAGCTTCTCTGGATTTCTGGAAGGATAATTCTTCTTCAAAAGTAACATTTCTGCTTACTTCAATTTGTCTCTGACTAGGAATGTAGATTCAATATGCTTTTGAGAATTCACTGTATCCAACAAATGTGCCCTTCCTTCCTAAAGGTTCTATATTGAATCTCTTTTCTTTGGGTACATGAAGATATAATGGACATCCAAATATTCTGAAGTGTCCAATCTCAGGCTTCACTCCGGTGAAGGATTCTTCTAGAGTAATGTTCTTTAGGATCTGATGAGGACTTCTATTTTTAATATATACTACTGTCATACATGCTTATACCCATAGAGTCATAGGTAGACTCTGATCATGTATCATTTCTTTTGTTGCCTCAATGATAGTTCTACTTTTCCTTTCAACAACCCTATTTTGTTTAGGGTTGTAAGGAACTGTGAAATTCCTCTTGATTCCAGCTTCAATACAAAAACTGCTAAATTCTTTTGAGGTGTGTTCTCCTCCATTATCTGATATTAATATTTTTATTTTTCTTCCGATCTGCTTCTCAATCTGAGCTTTGAATTATTGAAATTTTGCAAGGGCTCCATCCTTGTTATTTAGAAGGTAAATCCAAGTTTTCCTGGAGTAATCATCTATGAAGAGTGAATAGTATAAGTACCCATTTAGAGATGCAACAATCATTGCCCCACATACATCTGAATGTATCAAGTCCAAGATTTCCCTGGATCTATTGTCACTACTTGGGAAGGATCCTTTAACATTTTTTCCAAGTGCACAACCTTTTCAAACACCTTTATGCTGAATCAGTATTTCTGGTAGACGTGTTACCATTTTCCCTAGAGCTTAAAGAGCTCTATAATGAATGTGAGCAAGTCTTCTATGCATGTTGTACCTGTTTCGTCACTTGGGTGAGCAAAACAATGGCACTTGCATGCCTAGTTGGGCTTGCTAGACAAGATAGAGGTTAGTGAGTGGATTAGCCAAGCCAAACACATGAAATAAACAAGTAAACAAACTAAAACAACTAAGGAAATAAAAACTAGAATTCATAAGAAACTTTTAGAACCATAAACAATCAACCAATGACCAAGATTATGCCACCAATGGATAACTATATTAGTTGGGAAAACATCGTAGAGAAAAATGAGGAATTATGGGTCCCCTCTTCCTTCTTGGGAGGGCTCTTGAGTTCCCTAATGGAGAGCTCTTCTTACAGTGGAAGAAAAAATGGAAATTGATGAAGAAAATCAATGCATATTCCCTCAAGAGGTGACTGGAATGGTTGCAATGATGCTAGAATGCTACAAGGAGAAAAGAGGATTCTCAAGGGAGGATTGAGGAAGCATAACAATACTATGAAGATCTTGGTTTCTTAATGCACCCATGGCCTTCATTTATAGCATTTATTCAAGGCAATAATCAACTGGTTCTTGGTGTGAACAAGGGACCCTTTAGGGCACCCTTTGGTCCTTGACTAGCCCCCCATTCGGATTTTGCTCAGATATGAAGGTCAAATCAAGTTAGGAGATGGTCCATAAGTGGTTGTGGGGGGAGAAAATAACCATAAATTCACCGTTCAAAGGAGCGCACAACTTTTCTCATACATAGTTGTGCATATGGTGCATTGTGTGCTCTACGGGCTTCATTGGCCCACACACTTTGCACGCGCTTACTTTAGTGAGTTTGCACATGCCAATTTTTTCCCAATTGTATAGTTTTTTCCTTTTGAAATGTATTTTGGTGCTGCAGGTGAACTAATAGTTGTTGGCATTGATGTATTTCTGTAATCATTTGCGTGCAATGTTGCACATGAAATTTCAGTGATAATAGATGCCCCCTGATGTGTGAGTTTAGGAACATACGTATAGCTGAAATACATCAATGTTTCTTCTACTAAGAGTGCCATTATAATGAAGAGTGATGAGAGGAACTGTAAGAGTGATCCGTCGGAGGGAGAGGGGAAACTATGGGACCTAAACCTTTCTCTAGGGAGAAAAAAGAAAATTTGTATACAAACGAGGCAGGCATGCCCCATACTCGTGTCATGTAACTCAAAATGTAAGACAATAACTGAAGTTGTATGTTGATGTAGATAGCTATGGCGCCCTCCAGGGTGGTTTGATAACGACATATGAAAATTATGAATGGGAAACATACTCTGAAAAGAGGCAAGGATGCCTGTAAGAAGTGTCGATGACTCGTAGGCATTGATGGCCTAACAAATTCAAAGGTCTTCGACTAGTATAAAACAACTGCAATAGTCGCATAGTAAGATACATTGTAACATGAGATTTTGTTGAATTTGAATGTTATGGGGGTCAACAAAATCAAAGATAAATGATGGTTCTCTCTGTGCCGTCTGAGACTCCTGATTGTAAAGGTAATGAGAGTCAAGATATCGTCTCCCTTCTGGAGACTGTGCTGATGTCGACGGAAAGGGAGACACGACTCCAAGAAGCAAAGGGCTTCATGAAATCCATGGAAATAAGATCAAGAACTAATAGGGAACATGAATGAAGTCAATATTCAGTGAGTCAAGACTGCCCTTGGTTGGGTGTATGTTTTAAGGATGATTGGCAGGAACCGTAAAACTGAATCTAGTGTAAGGGGGGCGACTAGATATGGGGTTAAATTGTTCCAGAGGCTTGACAAAGTGGAAAAACTCAGAGATCAGGGGTACATGGACTTTGGGATACTTGGAGTTTATGAACGATGTCAAAATGAGAAAAGGAGAATCAATGCCCCAACCAAGGGCGACATGGGTTTTGTTGTCGGGAAAAGAAGGTCATCAAGGGTGACGACAAAAAGCTAAGTAACTGCTGGAAACAAAGGATTTTTACAATTACCAAATAAATAAAGAATAATTTGGGATGAGTGTATAGATACATAAACGGGTTCCCCAGTGCAAGATGGATTGTCCTGTGAGGGCTCAAGTTGCGACGAGAACTAGTGGAGGGTGGGGGACCCATGGGTGGGTTTTTGTATGAGGTAAATGAATGGAGGACAATCTACAAATGGGAAAACTGATTTTGGATGAAATGGAAGGTTAATGATACTGCAGAGGTGCAATCAGATAGAACCGAGATGAGATAGCCTGGGATTCCATTGGGAAAGCTAGCAACATGATGAGAAGAAGTATGTGGCTTATTCTCGGGAGTGCATAAGACTATCGAGACTCCCATCCCTAGGGGGTGAAAGCAGCATGAGTGTCAAATTACCAAGGGAAATATGAATGGGACAACTCATGTGGGGGAGAGTGCTATTGGGTGATAGTACCAAAATGTAGCATAGGTGAAAATACTGTAGAGCCGGATGTAGGGACCCTAAAGGTGAATGTCGGAGGGTGTGACTGGGAAATGCAATTGATATTCAGAGGGAATGATTACATGCCAGTGTTGAAAATATAATTGAAGGGGCTGCACTGTTTGTGATGACCAAGTACATGAACACATTAAAACCAGATACTTGATGTGAACAATATCTAATGATAAAGAACATATAATAGTTATTTGATAATTTTGAACATGAGCATGCGTACTTGGACGTGACGTGAGAAAAATGCTCCCCCAGGGCCAAGTTCAGATGGTGACCCGGGGAATGTGACTGTGTAGATGGCAGGACCATGATCTCGTGGTTGAATATGGATTGGGAAACATAGGCTCTGGGCTCCTGTAACTGAGTGTGGACGTTTGAAAAAAAAGACTATATATGGTTGGTGGGCCCATAGTGCCACCTCATTTGTACCCATTTCTACAGTGAGTTGACGAGAGAATTTGGAGGAGTTTCGGATATTATGGGAACTCGATTCGACCGATTTGAGAGGTGCAAGAGTCAGGTTAGTGGTGTAGTAGGGTTCTCAGGGAATCCCTGAGGTAATATTTCTTCAACTGGTGGGACACCGAGGTGTGGAGAGGCCTCAGTGGGAGGAATGGTGTCTTCAGTGTCAGTTCCATTAGAAGATATGACACACACTTGTGTTGAAGGGTGTATAAGAGGCGGTGCTCCATGGTATGCCCCCAACAAGGATGGGTCCTTGAAAATTTTGGGGCCCATGTCAATGAGTGAATAAGCTTCAGAACTAGTTTGGACAAGAGGCAAGATGTTATCAATGTTGGCAGAATGGTTAGGTTCATAATGTGTGATTTGGTCGATGGTGACGATTTTCTCGTTGTGGGGGAACATCATCATTCGAAACACAGAAGAGTCCACGAGCTTCATAGTGTACATGTAGCTACGTCCAAACAAGATATTGTAATCGAGTGGGGCGTCAATAACCTCAATGTCGATGAGGATGGTTTTTCCCCCGAGTTCCATGGGGACATTTTGAAAGAGTCCTTCAGGGGAGGATGGTCGACCATCATAGGCTCTTAAGGTGATGGTGGATGGTACTAGCTTAGGGGAGCCAAGTTTCTTCCATACAGTTTTGGAAATGATGCATGTGGATGCACCTTCATTAATAATACACTAATGAACCGTGATGTTCCAAATCTTGACTGGTATCTGGAATGCTACTAGAGTGGGGAGATGAGGTTCTCCGCTATCTAGATCAAATGTGATGAGTTTGGTATCAGCTGGGTTGACTGCCCCCAAGGCGGAAAGTAAGTATTTCCATTGAGTTGGATAGTTTTGGAGGACCTCAAATACAAACATGGTTGCAGGAGACTACGCCAAGTCATCGACCAGACTGTAATTGTGTGCTACCCTAGCCCGAGGGTTATTGACATTCCATCGTAATGGAATGTGAGGGATACAAATGGCAGGTTCAATGTTAGGGGATGGAATCATCAAGGGTTGTCCGGCTATAGCTGGAGCCTCTTCCAAATTGGTTGGAGGAGATTCAGGAGGCACGCTGTATTGACGACCATGCATTTGTAGAAGAATTTCTTCTTCGCTAGTCTGTTGTGCCCAATCTGTTGTGCCCGTTTTTTCACTCGGGTGAGAAAAAAAATGGCACTTGCATCCTAGTTGGGCCTTATAGAGAAGACAGAGGTTAGTGAGTGGATTAACCAAGCCAAAGACATGAAATAAAAAAGTAAACAAACTAAAACAACTAAGGAAATAAAAACTAGAATGCATAAGAAACTTTTAGAACCATAAACAATCAACCAATGACCACGATTATGCCACCAATGGATAACTATATTAGTTGGAAAAACATTGTAGATAAAAATGAGGACTTATGGGTGCCCTCTTTCTCCTTGGGAGGGATATTGAGTTCCCTAATGGAGAGCTCTTCTTACAATGGAATAAAAAATGGCAAATGATGAAGAAAATCAATGCCTATTCCCTCAACAGGTGAGTGGAATGGCCTATTGCAATGATGCTAGAATGATCCAAGGAGAAAAGATGATTCTCAAGGGAGGATTGAGGCATCATAACAATACTATGAAGATATTGGTTTCTTAGTGCACCCATGGCCTCCATTTATAGCATTTCTTCAAGGCAATATTCAACTGGTTCTTGGTGTGAACAAGGGGCCCTTTAGGGCACCCTTTGGTGCTTGACCAACCCCCCATTCAATGTTTTCTCAGATATGAAGGTCAAATCAAGTTGGGACCTGGTCCATAAGTGGTTGGGGGGCCAACAAGAACCATAAATGCATTTTTCACATGAGTGCGTGTCTTTTCTCATACACATTCGCGCATATGGCACATTTTGCGCTCTACAGGCTTCGTTGGCTGTGCGCACGCTTCCTTTAGTGAGTTTACGCATGTCAATTTTTGCCCAATTGTATAGTTTTTTCCTTTTGAAATGCATTTTGGTGCCGCAGGTGAACTAATAGTTGTTGGCATTGCTGTATTTCTATAATCATTTGCGTGAAATGTTGTAGACGAAATTTCAGTGATAACAATGCCATAGCTCACTCAAGATGATAGTGTCATGCAATAAGGCTTGGACTAGTTTGATGGTTAATATATACAAGCTGTTTTCTCAGACACCAATTACCTTGGCGAAACTTATATGAGAGTATTTTTTCCATGCAAGAAATCTTCCTTCTGAGAAGGTAATCTTATAGCCTTTGTCTTCCAAGGCAAAAATAGAGACAAGGTTCCTCTTCATTTCGGGTACATATAGTACTTCTTCTAATTGAAGCTGCATATCTGAATCTATTTGGAAGGTAGAAGTTCCAACTCCTCTCACATTATATCTGGCATCATCTCCAAGAACAACATGTAGATGTGTCTCTTTCTCAACTAAATGTGTTAGGTGATTTCTAAGAACGGTCATGTGCCTGGATGCACCACTATCAATTAACCAAGTATTATCATTGGTAGGGACCATACCTGAGAGTGTTGAGATGTTGATGTTTTCATTTCTTTGAGGTCTTGTCTTCCTGGAACTGATTTTTCTTGAATCATCAAGCTTGCCTCCCATCATGATTTTGCTCATTTTGGATTCTTCACAAACCCTTGTCAACTAGGCTAGAAAACCTAACGGCTAGGATAGGTTATCACTTTTAGGTTTTGTTGGACTTATGATTGCCAACAATAAACATTTGAGAATTATGATATCCTTGGTAAGCTGAAGAAATTCTTCAAGGAGTTGTAGAAACACAATTATGAAATTTTCTGCAGAAATTAGCAAAACCCTAGGGCCAAAAAGTCAAAATTCTCGGAATTGCAATTTGAGACTTGTTGGAGGTGCGCTGAAGGAGGCCGTACACATCTATTTCCTTTTTATCCCCAGCGTCCAAGTTTTAAGTGCTGAAAACCCTCAGAAGAGTAGGTCGTATGAATTTTATGGAAACCCTAGGAGGGTCGTATGGTTTCTATAGAAGAGAGAGAGGATGGCTGAAATATGTTTTGTGCAATGGGTTCTTCAAGACCTATGCTCTGATACCATTTTGATTTTTCTATGATAAATGTTAAGAATGAAGTTCATTCCATTTTATCATTTGACTTAACCATAACCAATAATGTTGCAGCAACATAGATCACAAGAAGAAACACCATTCACAAGAACACAAGAAGTATCCTGGGAAACCCTTCTCAACAAGGGAAGAAAACCCAACCAAAATCCTTTTCTATATTCTTTAGAAGATATACCTTCACCACCAATAAAACCTAGCACACAAGAGGGTGCTCAAACCTTAGAAGACTAGCGCCCAAGAGAGGTGCACACTTTTCCCAAGAAGGTGTACTTGCTGAAATTTACAAACTCACATGAAAGATATGATTCCACAATGGGGAAACTACCTTTACTTATATTAGACTTGACCTATCAGCAGAAGTGTCTATTGGAACAACATGGCTGACCTCTCTAAGTCACAGTATAATTAATAATAACTAGATTAATTATCTTTTACATTAATTATCAGTTACATAAGGTGGGGCCGATCTGTACCCTTTACATTACATTTAGGGTTACAGGTAGGTCTGACTCTTGAACAATATAGCAAGGGATATCATACACCCACTAGTTCTCAACCACTAGGGGCACGTCCTACGGGGATGTCCATATCTCTAGCTCATTGCATTACATAGAAGAACCACTTCTTCACTAGTGCTCAACCACTAGGATCATGTTCACCTGTGCTCGTCCATAGGCACGTCCACTCAACATATTTTCTTTCTCACTGCATTACAGAGGAGAGTCATTTGAATTTTTTCGTCAACTCTCTGCTCAGAGGAGGCTAATACATCATCTTCATCTCTGTCTCATGACGATGCATCCAACACTTTGGGATTTCACACGTTCACCTTGTGCTCAACCATAGGCACGTCCAACTCTACATATCTCCTTTCTCACTGCGTTACATAGGATAATCATCTAGAGTTATTATAAACTTCCTGTAAGGTTGAGTCCATATCTATGTTCCAACTCTATCTCAGGTAGGAACTACACACCCTTCTCAGAGGCTCTTTCTTAGGATTGTGTTCTGGAGAATGTCTCACGTAGCTGCAATCATCAACAGTTAAAACTTTTAATTTGGTTCCATGTAGTGTTTTAAGTGGGAACTGTTAGTGCTGTAGGAAAACAATTGCTCTTGTAAGTCCTTTAGGATGTAAGATTTTGCACCTAGGACAAAACAAATCTTAAAAGGACCTAGCCATAATTTTTGGAACTTTGAATGCCTTCCTCTATCAGCATGAGATGAATCCCACAATAATACCTTCTCATTAACTTTAAATTTGACATCCTTGACACTTTTTTTGAAATATATTTTAACAGTCTATTATCTTTTCTTTATATTATCCAAGGAAAACGTCCTTTGCTCCTCTAAATATAAAAGTTCATTCATTCTTTGAGAAACATCAGAAGAATTTAATTCTTCAACCTTTAGCATTAACCTTAGAGAGGATATTTCTAGCTTGGTAGGCAGAATGGATTCTTGACCATAAACAAGTTGGAAATGAGTGCAACCAGTGCTCACCTTGGTGGTAGTGAGATCTTCCAAAAGGGCGTAAGTGAGGAGATTGTTCCATTGACGATGCTTATCTTCAATGAGCCTCTTGATAATTCTAACTAGATTCTTGTTTGTAGACTCGACCTGCACATTACCTTGGGGATAATAAGATGATGAGGTAAAATGTTTAACCCCCAATTTAGCTAAAAACTAGGTTAGCTTAGCAGAAATAAAGGCGGGACCATTGTCCGTAATAATTTCTAAAGGAAGTCCAAATCTGGAAAAAATATTAGTTTCAAGAAAAGAAATCACCTGCTCATCCTGCGAATGCTTAATCGAGACAACTTAAGTCCATTTCGTAAAATAGTTTGTAGCTGTCAAGATAAAAAAATTACTCTCCTAAATATGGAGGATTAATAGGACCAATAAAGTACAAACCCAATTTTGAAAAAGGAAAGTCAAGGAGGACAGGTTTTAAAGGAATAGCAGAAAGACGTTCTTTCCCAACAAATTTCTAGCACTTGTCAAAAGACCTCGAAAAATTATAAGAATCATAAAATATTGAAGGCCAATAGTATCCTTTCCTGATAATATTAAAAGTAGTAGTTTTAGCAGAAAAGTGACTTCCTACATGAATGACAGAATTCAAAGAACCATGAGTCTCTTGCAACAATTTTTGTTCATCCTCATTGTTCACGCAACAAAGTAACATACCATCGACAAATATTCTAAACAAGAAGTCTCCTATAATGACGTATCTAGCAAATTCGAGGAAAACCCTTCTTATTTGATGAGTGTCTAAGTTATCTGGACAACTTTGATTTTTCAAGTAATATACCAGATCTTTATACCAAGGATGTTCAGACACATGAAGCATTTGATTGTCAATGTAAAACAATGTTGATAGGGAGCTATCTTCTTCATCAATTTCTTCACTCATTTCATCATGTTGAGCTCAGTGAAGGGCTAAGTCACGTCCCTTGATAGTTTTAGAAGTCATGATGGTTAGATTATGCTCCTGAATCTTGGGAAGCCAATGTGAAAGATTTCTTGAAAGATACGTCTGTGAGAGTAAAAACTTGACAGTAGGTAAAGGGACTTTTACTAGCGTATGCTTACCTATTATGAAGTGGCAAAATTTTTCAATAGCTTTAACCAGAATGAAGGCATGATTTTCAATAAAGTAATATTTAAAATCATCATCTGAAAAGATTTGACTCATGTAAGCCACTGGTTTTTCATTACCTTGGTCATCACCTTGCAAGAGGATAGCAAAAACTACTTCCTCTGTGGCATTAGTATATATCATAAATTCTTTCTCAAAATTCGGCTTCACCAAAACCAGTGTGGAGCAGATTGCTTTCTTGATTCCTACGAAAGAATTTTTGACATCATTTGTTCAAGAAAAGGAATGATCTTGCTTAAGGAGATTGTGAATTGGCTTGACCATTAGAGAAAAATCAAGAACAAACCTACAGACAAAGTTAATAACACCCATAAAGGCTTGAACCTCCTTCTTGGAAGTAGGAGCACGAAGATTTAGGATAGCAACAATCCTTTTGGGATCTATGATTATTCCTGAATCCAAGACAATGTGTCCAAGGAGATTTCCCTTGGTAATGCTAAAAATAGACTTAGAAGGATTTAAAGAAATTCCAAATTTCTTGCATCGCATGAGAATCTTTCTAAGATGACCAAAATGATCTAATCAGTTTTTAGAATTCACAGTTAAGTCATCAAGATAAATTTGAATAATTTTACTGATCAAATATTCTACATGTATTTGCATAGCTCTTTGAAAAGTGTCACATGCATTAGATAAGCCAAAAGGAATACGTTCATAAGAGAAAGTTCCCCAATGAGTAATAAAAGTGGTTTTATATTTATCTGTCCTTTTCACCTTGATTTGATTGTAACCAGAAAAACCGTCAAGTAAGGATATCATCTGTGACCTTGCAACTTGCTGCAAAATCATTTCCATATTAGGGAGAGGAAAATGGTCTTTAACACTAGCCCTATTCAATGCATGAAAATCAACGCATAATCTGATCTGACCTGTTGCTTTCCGAACGGGAACCAAATTATAAACCCACTTAGAATACTTAACAAGGAAAATTATCCCAGCTTTCAAGACTTTTTCCAACTCCTTTCGAATAGTTGCTTCCAGTGCAAGATTAATGGGTCTTTGTTTTTTCCTAACTGGTTTTATGCCTTTCTTGATTGGAATGACAAGATGTATAATAGTAGGATCAAAACCACGAAGATCCTCATAAGACCAAGTAAAAACATCTTGAAATTCACCAAGCAACTTAGTGAACTTAAATTTTTCTTCATCAGAACATTGGGCACCTATTTTAACGTTCTTTGGAGACTCGGGTGTTCCAATGTTAAAGGAAATTGTTTCGCCCACTTTTCTTTTAGACTCCTCTTCTTTATGTTTTTCTTTGTTTCCTACATCACTCGATGAAAATGAAATTTCTAGAGGAGTCAAGCCTTAGGAATTTTTTTATCTTCCATTGATATAATTTCCTTAGGCTTATAAGGTTTATTTTGAATGAAAGAACAAATGGTCTCATCACTAGGGAAGACATTCCATGACTCTACATTGTCAAGGATATGCAGACGATACAAATATTGAAAGGCACAATCAGGTCTTTGTGGCAGAAGTTGTCGAGTAGGAGAGGCTGCAAAAACAACTAACCTACAACCATTGCATTCAATTCCCTTTTAACACGAGTGATGTTGAAAGATTGCAAGTTCGAGATAAGTTCCCAAATAGTTTGGGTGTAACGTTTTATTAACTTGTTGCTAGGAGAATATATCTTACGTACAAGGTTTACAATAAATTTGGAATCCCCAAAAACTGTAAGGTGACCACAACCTATATTATAGGCATTTTCAATGCCTAGTAGTTGTTAGCGCTCTGTAAACTTCGTTCGACTGCGAAAACGAATGATAGAGACAACCTACAAACCAAATTTGAGGCCCGAAACTAGCCTTTTGGACATGGAGAGGGCTCTCTCTGGAGACTTCGTCTCTGTATAGGATATAACTTTAAACTCTGTGCTAGATTTAACACCTTTAAACAATAATTTTTGGTTCTATTGGAAAAAGAAAGCAAGACCTTGGGCTATGGAGTCGATTTAAGAAAATGATAGAAACAAATGAATCAGTGACTGAACTCGAGAGGATAAAGGATAAATGAGCAACAGTTTTCAGTTAAAGATCATTGTGTGTGGCGAGAGAAAAACACATGAAGCAACTTGGAGCACCGTTGGGGGTGAATTCTGAGTTAACTTAGAAGAAACACAGATTGTCTAAATGGCATGGATCTAGAGCACTACACAATGAATTCTAGATTCAAAATCATGTTTCGAGTTAGACATAAATTACAGATGTGAATATAAAGAGCACAAGAAAACACATACGAAAAGAAATAATACAATACATCAGACTGCCACCGTTAGAATCTTTTCATCAAAGCTTCAAGACTTTTGCATTAAGTTTCAATCGGATAAAAAAACTACAATCAATAGTCACTATCTACATTGTTTTTCCAACCAACCTAGATTACATTGAAAAGATGGAATATATAGACAAGGGTGTGTCACTTAGGCTACCCTACGCTCTAATTACTATCCATAGAAACTAGGCTTCGACTAATCTCTGTCAATGGATCTTCGAATGGAATTTTGCTAAAAATAGAAACTGACTATACTCGGATGCATCATAGCCGCTCATCTTTGCCACGATGTTTTATTTATCAGTAAGATCTCATCGTTAGAGAATGATGTGTTGATGCTTTCCTTTGATAGGGCATCTTGACAATCAAGTGTTTTGTCAGACTCCTACCACACATTGTAATGGCCTTAATCTCTTTCACGTGATCATTTGTTGGTGCGTGCATGTGGCGGGTGACTGTAGACCATTGCAGGTGGCTCCAAAATGATGACCCCAGCTAGGGAACCATGCCTCTCTTCAAATTGTTGCACGTCTAACTTACATGTGTCCTTCGCAATGGATGAGATTCCATCGCTGCACATTGTATGTTTTTCACACGAGTATCCGTTAGAGTCCAAGTTCAGGCCACGTTTGAGGAGACAAAAAACAGAGTCAGTCGATCATTCTTCTGATCTCGTTTGCATTTTGGATACTTGAATCTTTCTCCTGAAAGACCAGTTTCACATTTTTAGGTTCATCACTTGCTTTTGCAAAACCGAGTTCCCTTTCAACTTCTTCTGCATGTTGGCCATAGCCACACATACTTTCTCCATGGTTGGTTCACATTCCCTAAAGTGTTTCAATTTTTTTTATTCCGACACCATCTGTGTTTCGCGCAACTGTATGATCATAGTCTGCACTTCCCTGAGCTGTCTCTTTATCCAGGTCGTGATTCCCTCGTGGCCATGTGATGTTGATACTTCAAGGGTCTTTGTTGCTAATCATTGTCTCAACTCTCTGTTTTCCTGGTATAACTCAAAAATAGTGAGTTGTTCTTGCTTCAGATGCTACAACGGCTCACAAACATCTGCGCTTTTAGTGTCTATCCTCCTCCTTCTACCCCAACTTTCTTGACTTGTGCCTTCAAAGGGCTCCAGCTGAATAACACGCATGAGTAACTCTTCGGCGACTGACTTTGCGCACGGCTCACTCGGGACTCAGGTCTCCCCAACTTCCTTTTTATTCCTTGGCCTGCCCCTTCTCCGGGGTTTTGGCTGTTGGGGGGATAGGGCTTCCAACGTCCCTTCTTCCTTGGTAGCCCTTCTTGCTTCAGCCTCCACATGGTACAATGTTACCCTTTCTGTAGGTAGAGGGAAATATCCTTTTGGATCCTTGGGGATGACTGCTACAAGTAAAAATGAATCCCAGTTATTTCCCAATCACCTTAACTCCTCCACCATTAGTAATTTAATCAGCGAGACATGCGATATTTTCTTCTTCGGCTAATATGCTTCAGCTCGGGCATTGTCTGCCATTTCTCAGAGGCTTTGGTGCAAGAATAAGGGAATATTTAACGGTCTCCTCCCTGTGAAGTGCATAAAAAATCTAATGTGATGTGAATGTATTCTGTCAAACCTTCCCTCACAGGTGAAATATTCCCTAATTAATTCCATGATTTTTTGAAAGGCCCCCTGCAAATGTCTACTTGGAATGTTCGTTTTGACTTTCCCACCTAAACAGTCTCACTTGATGAAGTCTTCGTAACACTGCGGATCCAAAGGCATGGCTTTAAACCACCTTTCACCGTGTGAATGGATCTTTGTCACGATCGACAAAGTTTCCTCTGTCACCTGGAAAACGACACCTACAATTACCTCACGGGACCTGTGGAACCTGAGTGCGAACTGCTCCGCTAGTTTCATGTTGAATCCTTGGATTTTTTTGCAAAAGGTCATGCATCTGACCTGCTCAAAAGATTCCCTAACCTCCGGATCTTAGTTGACCAACGTCAATATTTGAGGCTCAAGCCCAACATTCCTTCCACTTTGTGCAACTTTCCTTATGTTCTAGGATGTCGTCATGGTGCAACGAGTATTCGTTCTATGCACGATGAGTTTGACATGGGCCAAATCCGGTGATCTCAATCAACCTGGGATTATGAGAAGAATTACAGGCAGTGCATAAAATCGGCTGGTGAATAGAATACATGTAGAGTGCTCATAATTTATAATCGGGCAGGCGAGAGATGAAAACGTGCCAGGGGACACTGAATCCATGGTGACTAGAGGTTTCGAATCAAGCTAGAAGATTTTTGCAGTACATCTGAGAGATGGGTACACTTCGGAGTGTGTGAAGCACAACTGATAAGAGCTACATGGAATATGTGATACGAGCGTCATGATTTTTCATTCTTTCTGACTTCATAATGAGTTGATGATGGTCACTTTCTCTGCCAAAGAAAATTCTATTTAACAACTTGCCTCGACCTTAGTCATGTAAGACCTTCTCTTCTGACAGGACTCGAATCTTTGGGAAAATACCTTTACCCCTTACACATGTTTTGGTTTTTACATCCCTTCCCGACTCCAAGGGACAACCAACCACTTGCTGAATTTGAGCCGTTCACTTTTCGGTACATGACCTCACACGCTTTGACACACAGACTCTCACTCAACTAAGATCGACTCTAGCTGAAAAAATGACAGCGCTAACAGCAGTAACGCTTCAAATTCAGTGACATTGTTTGTGCAAGGAAACTCTAACCTATAGGAAACGTTATGAATTTTACCCACATGAGAGTACAAGATAATACCATCTCTGTTTCCTTAATTGGAGCATGAACCATAAAAGTGCATATGCCACATCCCATCCTCTATGTTGATTTATTCCAAGGGAGTGTTGTCCTCATCAGCAATGATGGATTACACTCCTAGGTCCTCCTCGATATAATTCACATTAGGCTGTAGGATGCTTTCTATGTAAGGTGAAATTCTCCCATCCCTTAGGACTATGATGTTTTTACCATTCCGAGGAATGGATAAGTGTGTCCCGTTGAGTGAGAGGTATCAACCCATCAAATCTTTCCAATCTCTTCCTAAGATGATCAAATAATTACTCATTGGCATATCAATTACCTGAATATTAAGGGTTGTCCTTATTTCGGGATGCGCACACAAAACCAAGGTCACATCCTTGATTTCACCTATGGTCGTTTGTTGTAAACTATTATAGGAGAGGATTCTTCTGGTGTTTTCATTTGTACAAGACAAGCTTATCTCTTCCATAATAATATTCGACATTACACTTGGGCCCGAACCGTCGTTAATGAGACATCAATGGGAAATTTTGTCCATAATATTTACAGAAATAAAAAAAACGGGGGGTTTTTTAGAGGGTGCCTAAAGTTATGTACACCTACTTTATTTACAGTTGAATCTTCTTCATCTTCCTCTTTACATAGGTTGGCTACAATGGAATCTTTTCCTTCCATAAAAATTTTCAGATGATTTTGTTGCTCAGGGATGACAACCATGTCCAAGAGGGTGGCATCAACTTTAATATTAGCCAATTGATTGAGAATGTTGTATTTGGAACAAGGAAGAGGGGAGGTAGTTCCTTGACTGTCAGGAGCTTTAGAAACTTGAATAGTAGCAACTGGTGAGGATAAGCTTGGGCTTGAAGAAGTGTGAGGAGGATCATATTTACTTTTTGGAGCATATGATGTATTCCTAGTATTTATGATCATAACATCCTCTGGCTCTATAAATTCTAGGACAACAATAGTAGTTTCAGGTCTTTTACTAAATATTTCATCTCTATCATTCTTATTTACTTCACATGTACTTTCCTCATGGTGTTCCTTGCAAAAGTTACACCAACTACGAGGCATGATATCTTTAGGTTCAAATTTATTTTCATTAAGATTCTTAAAAGGTGGTGAAGAAGAAGATGAGGCCCCAGGGGTAAGAGAGGGGACATTTCCTTTCCTCTCATATGCTATCATTCGATTATTCATGTCTTGTAAAAGTTGTGAGAGGGAAGACGTATCCGTCTGTTTAATTGAGTCTCCCTTAGGAAGACCTGTTCTTTCAAGATTTTATTCATACTCTAAACAAGTATGCATAGAAGAACCAAGGTTATCTATGGCATTTTACTCAAGCCTATAATGGTAGAGGGAAGTTAGAGCATTATCTTAATTCATGAAAGCGTCTTGGTTTTGAGGGTGAATGAGTCCAGGGATTTTGTTGTATAATTTGGTGAAACACAAGTTGAAAGACTTGATATTTTCACCGTCCTAATAAGAAATGTTATTGTACTCCCGTAACTTCTCAGTTGGGATTTTGGACTACCCATAGGTAGACTTGAACCAACAGACTAACTCCTCCCAAGTAGAAAGAATCTTAGGAGGAAGGTCAAAGAAATCGGCCACGACCTTTCCTTTAAGGGAATTCACAAATAAGCACATACAAGTGTCATTGTCATTGGCTCCTATGTTGTGATAGGCATTAGAAAATGCCACCAAGTGTTCATTTGTAGTGACTGTGTTATTCCCTGAAAATCTAGGGATATGCTCTTTGAATTTAGGAAGTGGACGAGTAGCAGGTGCTAGGTTGAGAGGGGAGGAAACATGCCACAGATTAGTTGTAGCATCTTCTTCAAAATAAAAAAGATCATACTTTTTAATGACTTTGGAGGGGTTTGTGGTAGATTGGACAGGGACTTGATGAATATACAAGCTACCAATCACTGACGAGGCTGAAGGTTGAGATGAAGAAGCACCTCCAGTGCCACCAAAGCCACCACAAGATGCCATCTTGTGAACGATAGGTAAGGGAGAGAAAAACAAACTGGCTGAGTCAGACAAAGTTCTCCTTAGAGTACTTTGTTGGACTGAAAAAACATTGTTTCTTCTTCCTATTTCAGCAATAGGATTAATATCAGGTGATAAACCTATTCTTCTCCTATTGATACAAGGGTTTAAGGACATGAGAAGAAGATCAAAATTGTAGGAAAAATAAAGATAAAGTTTATTCCTAGGTTGTCTTTGCCTAGCTTCCCAATGTTCTTGGACACTTATATCTTGTTCAATTGCTTCCCATGAGCGTTCAAGCTCAACCTGGGTATTAACAGTCTCTAAGATGGTATTAAACAAGGTTAAAGCAATGCTGGTCTGATCTTTAAGACCCGACTCAATATCGGGCTGCCTTGCAACAGGTACAGTCATGAAGAAAGGAAACAATCAAAGAAATAATATCAGAAATATAAATATATTCAATGAAAACCAAGCTTACAATCAACCAAAGATATATTGAAGATCTCCCCAGTATGGTTGCCAAATAAATGTTGAGGAAAATATATGAAATTATCTTACTCAAGCATTTTTTAATCTTGCTTGGCTAAGGAAATATAGTCGGGAATGTTACCCTATGTTTATATCCTCAAAAAGTGTTTCCTAATCCACAAGTATTAATTACAAGGGCTTAGGCTGATTTTTTAAAATAAAAGATTGTTGCAAAATATAACATTTTTATACAATTTTCTGAATATATCAGATTGCAAAGGTAAATGTGGAGATCAAAAGAAAAAAATACCAAGTCACATATTAACACAGATGAGACAGAATAGCAATTGATTTATTTCATTCCAAGAAATCAAAAGAATCATTCTCTTTACAAAATCCTTGTGGGGGCATGGACCAAGGTCAAACTTAGATATCCCTGATGAAAACCATACAAAAGGACTTTGACATGAAGTAAAAATTGAACTTTAAAATATGGATCAACTTGCCACAAACTGCTACCCACTTGACTCTGCACAATATCCTTCATTAGTCATGAAATTTAATTCATAAACAAACAAGTCTACACAGACTATCAAAGATAGATCAACACCTCTGAAACAATTATTTGAATGATATGGTTCAGCTTTGAACCTTCTTGTCTACAATAGGACCCTGCTTTCATAAAAGAGAATTAGGCTTTTGATGAATTGAAGAATGAATGAAAAATGAACTATCTCAATAAAACTCAAGAGAAAACCTTAGTATGCTTTCTCCTTCTATTCTCCTCTTGTTCTTCCTTCTCATTTGGATTTTATGCATTTCAAATTAGTTGAAGTAGTTCAACTACTTCATTTAGTCAAGTTAACTAAAACTCAACTAACTTTTAGTTTAGGGGAAGAATTAATAATAATAATAATAATAAAGGGTATTTTATTAAATAATAACTAGTAGTTGGGACCCCTTGTGACTCCCTTTAATTTATTAACAAAAATAAACATAATAGACAATCAATCAAACACATCCCACCTTGTGTCTCCCATAATCATTTCCACAATCTGAAATTTAAATATCAGTGATATTTCAAATTATATCAAAACATGTAAATATCCACAATATCCAAAAATAGTTTGTTGTCCAAAACTTTCAGCAGTCCTCTGTCCTCAATCAATCAATAATAAAACATAATCAAAAACCATATTTTACACTTTGAGAGGCAATTTTTCCTTTGTTGTTTCTATCCCCTTTTGACTTATTTGAATTAGCCTTAGGTTGGGTAGAACCTTGAAGTTTGATCTCACTGATGACATAGGAATAGTCATCTCTCAAGTGCATACTGGATGATACTAACTTGGATGAGTCACTTGAAGGAGAGGAGGGGGCAACAATAGATTTTCCTTTGTCATGCATATGGTGGGCTTCGGTTTTGAGTCCTTTGCTTGCATGGGAGGACTGTACAGGTGAGTGTGCAGGGGAAATATGAACATTTGGGTTAACATATGTAGGAGGACGAGGTAAAGATAAATTTGGCTAGCCATGATGGTGGGAGACTGCTGGGTGAACAATCTCCTGTCATCCGTCATTTTCAGGAACTTCAAGTTGCAAAGAAACATGAGGGGGAACAAGGATACCAGGGACATGTTGGGGCTGGAAGGGAGGCCTCTCTAGCCTAGGATGGAATACCCCTTGTCCAATCCAATTGAAAAATCTAGCTTGAAAGAGTTGGTTTAAATCTTGAGGATTGGCATCGAAATGTGTTGAGAATCTGGGCCTTCTAGGCCCTCTATTCCAGTTTCCTCTGCCCCTATTATTTAGGCCATGACTTCCTTTGTTAAAACATCTCATCCTGTATGCAAGAATTATTAGCAACTAGATATTAAACAAACCATACATGAAATTCTCGTAATATGAAACAAAGTTTGTCTCAACAATCACATCAGACCCATGCAATCCAATCCATAAAATTTATTTAATAATTGTCAAATGAGCATGGGGTGAAATAGGGTTCAGGGATATCTGAGGGGATTGTATTGAGAGAAAAAATGATATCATGACCGGGAGTAAGAACATGATTACTGCTCGATAATTCATTAAACAACTGACTGTGCAACAATACCAAAACATATCAGCTGGCATATATATCTGTGTTATTTTTTATTGTTGTCATACAAAGTTTTAATTTAATTTTAGTGAACAGGGTGTGAAAAATGAATTTGGGATCGTGAGGGGATTTGTAATGAGCGAAAAAGTGAGAAAATGAAAGGGAATTAGATGGATATTGTTCATAAAATAAATTAAATCAATCAACTATCATAACTCTGTTTCAAATTTGATCCAAAAAGCATCCACTTCCAATACCAAAACATTCATTATTCCTCAATTGCATACAAACTTCTTGTTGCCTCAATAACAATTTAATTTCCCAGAAATCTTCAATTTATAACAGTCTTTGTATTATAACTTATGAAAACATTTCCAATTCAACAATACTGCATGCTCTAATGATGATATCTTTTCCTCTTTAAAATAAACAAAACATGCATAGTGATACTTGCTATCTATGCCCACATTCATCTTTGGTAATGAAAAAATAATACACCTAAAATAAACAATCAACAGTCACTGACCTCTAATCAACAATCGGGCCCGATTTAAATCTACACAGGTTCATTTTAAATCATGGACAGACTTAAGAGCATGCACGAGGAACAAATCATAAACACATGTCTATATCATATAATTGACACAATATTGAATCAACAATAGCAGTAAACCCCATAACATAACCTCGAGATTGATCTCTGTGTGCATCAATATATATAGACTTCTTTTTAAAACAAATGATAGTTTGCACGATGATTTCCATATGACGTATGAAGAGAACAAAACTAAATGATACACAGGGATCTCTGTTAAACTTTGACAGAACCATGATCGATATTGGTGAAACAATCATTCACACATGCATCTTCTTGTCTTTAAATGCAATCACGGTCATCCTGGGATAAAACACAATAAAAGAGACCATAATCGAATAGAAGAACAACTCTCGGGCGGTATGAACCACATATTTTCTTTCTTCTTTGTTCAAATGAATTCATCACAAAAAGAAAACATAGAGATTTGACCAAGAGGATGGGTTTATAAATGAGGGATATCGTGTATTTAAACTTCCATAATCGTTAAACTGATAACCCAAAACTTGACAAACCTTAGAAGGTTCCCAAGGAAGGTAGAGGCAATTCAAATTCCAAGTCGGGCTCTTAAAAAATTAATGCAGAGAGGCAACGAAATCCTGCTTGTCTTTTAAAAAACACAGAGAGATAATGATCTTCCATATCCTCATATCCATTTACCATCAATTAACAACCATAGGCCACAATATAATCTTGACAAAGAAAAAGCAGTGAGTCAACCTCCCATTTTTTTTAAACACAGTCCTTCAACTTATAACTCCAAGCTCTTGACATAATCATAAGTGAATGCCCGAGTGGAGAATGAAGCAATTCAAGCTAGCCAATCCAGACACACACAAATGAAACTAACACTTTTTTGCAGAGAGGGTTAATTTAAACAGTGATAGGTACTCGAAAAACACAGAGGGAAAATGTTTCATTCCAACACCCAGGAGGTCGAACACCTTTCGAAAACAATTGACATTGAGGCCACATAAAAACCATCATTATAGCAGGGATGAGAGGAGTGGTGTTGTTGGAGTTACTTCACACACACCTAGGATTTCTTTTTCCTAAGTTTTTTCCTTGTTTATTATTCATAATTAGTCATTATCCAGTCTCCTATATTTTAGAGGATAATATTCCACCTGGAGAATATTCTCTTTCAATTGACACTTCAGTTTGACTAGTTGAGTTGAGTTTAGATGTTGCATTGGTTTTATCACCATGAAACATTGAGATCATCACCATGATAATGCACACTTGCCTTGGGATCATCACCAGACTGGTGCATTACCCTTGATTCCTTGATATACTCCTCACTACTCTCTGTTCAGTCAGTTAATTGAATACTAGTTGACTAGTTAACTCAGCTAGGTGGTCGTTCACTCCCGTAACTGCCTGAGAGACTAGACTAGGTGGAAGTTTACTCCCGTAACTACTGGTGTGTGTCCAAATCACTCTAGACCACCACTATGGTGCATTGGTTCTCCTCTAGTGCACATTCATTGAGTTATACAGAGTATATCATGTGTAAATTATTCATTATTCATTACGATTAATGAGAATTCTTCCATTCTTTCTCTCCTTCTTCTTCTTTCTCAATTTCTCTCTGCAAATGTGTGTAGTATTTTCTAGCTAGATCCATTCTGTGTAGGTTCAACACATTTACATGGTATCAGAGCCAATGGACTGCTAAGAAAAAGCTACACCAAAATGTTTTTGCAGGTACAAAAGATTGAAGACAACGAAAAGATGGATTTCTTAAAAGAATTCATTCTTACACCTTACAACTACTTCTCATGGAAGGAGAGAATAATGATTTATCTCCGAACCAGAGGATTATACAGGTTAAACTTGAATACAGATACAAAAACAACATCAACCATAGAAAAATCCAAGTATTTAAATAACACGGATGAAGCACTCAGAACAATTTGCAGTCTTATTTCTCCCGATCTCCTTTTTCACATATCTTCCTGTAAGACTCCCAATGAAACCTGGACCACCTTGGAAGGGATCTTTAGAAATAATGATGATATGAGGGGACACATGATGAAGGTGGATTTTCTCACATTGGATCCAAAAAGCTTCGAAAATATCCAAGATTTCTTTACAAAATTCAAGGATTTACTGTCACAACTCAAAGCTTGCGGGGTTGATAAATCAAAGGAGGAGAAACAAATGGTTCTCACCATTCTCTCCAAACTTGGTCCTGAATTATATTTGTTCGTATCAACATTCCATTCTATCAGATTCACCTTTGGAGCCACCTGGAAGATGCCTTCTCTTAAGTAATTTATCGAATCCCTGACACAAGAGCAAACCAAGCTCATCAACATGGGAAAAATAAAAGGCCCAAAGGTGAATGCACTTACTGTTCAAGATGGAAGACATCAACATAAGAAATATAAATATAAATACAAAATGAAATATCATGAACATACGAAGAAAGAAGGGTACTCAAATCCCTTCACCAATGCCTTCGGATCCAAAGCTGGGAAGGGAAGAAAAGGGGAGAAATGCATGTACTGTCACAAATGATTCCATCTAGAATCCACATGCATGCAAAATAAAATATATCTAATGTCTCAAATACTTCAACAAAACAAACTTGGATATCGCATCCTCGAGGGTGACAAGAAGAAGAAGCTAGAAGATCCGAATCCCAAGAAAGGAAATTCTAGCCATGCCTTGATTGCCATCAATTCCTCTCCTGATGCTTGGATTGTGGATTCAGGAGCATCACATCACATGGATGCCTCAAAAGCAGTCTATTCTTCATTGGATGCATGAAAATTTCCTCCTATTCTGATGGGGGACAAATCTTCTGTTGAAGTCACCGACAAAGGAAGCATTGAACTCACCAATGGAAGCTTCGAGAACGTGCCGCACATTCCCAAACTTTTCGTCAACCTTCTCTCCATGTATCAGATGATGAATTTCGACACTGGAAAGAAATTCATATTCACACCAAATTCCATGGACATCTATGACATGGAAACCAACTCCAGGGTTGCTACCGATGAGGTAAATCATTAGTCTATATTGTATACTTTTTCTGAATTCATTGAACCCGATTCTGCTTTACTGCTTACTCATGCTGATGAAAGTAGTAGGATATGGCACAAAAGGTTTGGACATTTGAATTTCAGATACATGCAACAAATTAGAAATAAAATATTGGTTGATGGTCTACTAAAAATCCATTTCTCTAAGGGAGTATGTGAGGGATGTGTTCTCAGAAAACACCCTCAAGAGAAATTCGACAAAGGAAAATCCCAGAGAGATTTTGCGCCTTTAGATCTGACCCAAAATGACCTTATGGGTCCTTTTCTGCATCCATCCATCAAAAAAGTGAGGTTTGTTCTGATTTCTGTTGATGATTTCTCACGTTTTACATGGATCTACTTTCTCAGACAAAAATCTGAGGTCTTTCAACAACTCAAAGATTTCAAAGCCCTGGTTGAGACACAGTCCAGAAAGAAGATCAAAGTCCTCTGAACTAATAATGGGGGATAGTATGTTAGACATGATATCCATAATCATTTCTATGAGGCATGGATTCAGCTGCAACACACAGTTCCCTATACTCTGCAACAAAACGAAGATGCTAGGCGTAAAACCAGATCTCTAAAGGAGATGGCATCTTGCATGTTGCATGCAAAGTCACTACCATAGAGACTATGGGTCGAAACACTTAATTGTGAAACATACATCCAAAATACATTTCCCCATAGATCTGTCAAGGATAAGACCCCTTATGAGGCTTGGAGCGGCCTCAAACTTAAGTGACCCACTTTTGCATTTTTGGTTCATGTGCATGGGCCCAGATTCCCTCTGAAAAGAGGAAGGCACTTGATCCAAAGAGCACTAAGTGCATTTTTGCTGGATACCTCGAAAGTGTGAAGGGATATAGGATTATTGATCTTTCCTTAGACTAGCTCATCATTGAGCGTAGTGTCCAATTCAAGGAAAGTGTCTCGCATGTACCTCAGTAGCCACATGCAAACACCTTCATTCTTCCACCTGTCTGAGATGATGAGAATGCACATGCCGACTCTTCTTCAGATGAGATTTATGATTTAGAGGACTCAGATGATTCATATTCAGAGTTAGTATAGTCAGATGCGTAGTTAGAGCATCCAAATGTAGTTGCAGAGCCAGAGCAGAGGCCCAAGTGGCCACAAACTACTCTTCAGGATATAGGGGACTCATTGGTGATCCAGCCGATACTAGGAGTACTCGATTGGATTTCTAGGAGCCTCCTACTACACTCACTGCCACTAAACCATTGCCCTCCAAGCATATTTTCTTGGTTCAATCTTCAGATCCACAGTCTTATGGCGAGGCTGCTGGAAATCCCTTTTGGGAATCCACCATGAAGGAGGAGTACAACATCCTTCTCGAGAACCATAATTGGGATCTAGTTCCCCTTTCTTCTAGGAGGAAACTTGTCAGATGTAGATGGGTCTATAGGACCAAGAGAACAGTGAATGGACCGATTAGAAGATACAAAGCTAGGCTCGTTGCCAAAGGATTTTAGCAGGTGCATGGTATTGACTACGATGATACCTTCGCTCCAGTAGAAAATATGGATTCCATATGATTGACACTTTCCATTTCGGAAACCAAGGGATGGGAAGTCCATCAGATGGACGTGAAGTATGCATTTCTTCATGATGATCTCTCTGAGGAGATCTATATGGAGCAGCCCTAGGGATTTATGCAGGACTCACCTTTGGTCTGTCAACTGAAGAAGTCCCTTTATGGCCTCAAGCAGGCTCTGAGGGCATGGTATGCCAAGATGGATTCCTACCTGTTATCATAGAACTTTGTATGTTGTAAATCTGACCTGAATGTCTACATTCCCAGGATGGCTGATTCACTTATACTCTTAGTTCTGTATGATGATGATTTGTTGATCACCGGTTTCTTGACTTCAATGATTGTTGCAGTCAATAGGATTCTACATGACAGGTTTTTGATGACTGACATGGGTCTGGTACACTTATTCCTTGGACTCAATATCGGTCAGAATGCATCAGGCATCAAACTATCTCAAGCCAAGTATGCACGAGATCTCCTTGAGAGATTTCACATGACAGACTGCAAGTCTACTCCGACTCCTTTCCTATCAGGAGTCAAAATTGAGGATGGAGGGGAGACTCCAATGGTTGACAACACACTGTACAAACAACTTGTGGGGATCTTGTTGTATCTCACACACTCCAGAACAGACCTCTCCTATGTAGTTGGCACAGTTTCTAGGTTCATGCAGGAGCCACATGAGCTACATTGGAAGGCTGCAAAGAATATCCTTGAATACATATAGAGCACCATCACCTTTGGGATTCATTATGCAACAGAATCAAAATTAGATCTCATTGAGTTTACTGATTATGACTGGGCTGGAAATAACACTGATCACAAGTCTACTTCTGGTTACTTTGGGATTCATTATGCAGCATAATCTACATTAGATCTCATTGAGTTTACTGATTATGACTGGCCTAGCGATAACACTGATCACAAGTATACTTATGGTTACTCACTTTGTCTTGGTTTTGGGCCTATCTATTGGTCAAGCAAGAAGCAAGCCACCATTTCTCTATCTTCAGTTGAGGCAGAGTACAGAGTGGTAGTTAACATAAACATTCAGGATATGTGGCTACAACATTTTCTCATTGAGTTTGGCATTCAGTTTCATTGGTCGATCGTCATCTGGTGTGACAACCAGAGCACTCTAAAGTTCTGCAGAGATCCATTTCAGAGGCAGTGGATGAATCACATCGAGATCCACATGCACTAAATCTGAGAATTAGTACACAAGGGGATAATCGACCTCTAGTTATGTTCTTCAATAGAACAAATGACATACATCTTCACCAAGACCTTCACTGAGCAGAAGTTCCATTCTCTACGAAGTCATCTTGGAGTGAAGGACACAGTTGCCTAGCAATTGTAGTTATTATTTTTATATACATTGTACCTTGAGGGGAGGGTTTTCTTATGAGGTTTTCCCTCTAACCTCACTTTATTTCAGTGTATATTTTGTATTTGGGTACCTAACATGGCCTCGTTGCCGGGACCCATTCTTTATTTTCACCATAGTGATGTTCAGGGGGGGTGTTGGAGTTACTTCAAAAACACCTAGGATTTATTTTTCCTAATGTTTTTCCTTTTTTATTAGTCATAATTAGTCATTATCTAGTCTCCTGTATTTTAGGGGATAATATTCCACCTGGAGAATATTCTCTTTCAGTTGGCACTTCAGTTTGACTAATTGAGTTGAGTTTAGATGCTGCATTGGTTTTGTCACCATGAAACATTGTGATCATCACCATGTTAATGCGCACTTTCCTTGGGATCATCACCAAATTGGTGCATTACCCTTGATTCCTTGATATACTCCTCACTACTCTCTATTCAGTCAGTTAACTGAAGACTAGTTGACTAGTTAACTCAGCTAGGTGGCAATTCACTCCCATAACTGCCTAAGAGAGTAGACTAGGTGGCAATTCACTCCTGTAACTGTTGGTGTGTGTCCAAATCAATATAGACCACCATTATGGTGCATTGGTTCTCCTCCAGTGCACATTCATTGAGCTATACATAGTATATCATGTGTAAATTATTCATTATTCATTACGGTTAATGAGAATTCTTCCATTTTTTCTCTCCTTATTTCTCAATTTCTCTCTGCAAATGTGTGTAGTATTTTATAGCTAGATATATTTTGTGTAGGTTCAACAAATTTACATGTGTGCAGAAAATATTCACAAATCGTATCTATTCAATACATATACAGGTCTGTATTAACATTCGGGGCCAACCAAGACTAGAATTTTGCAAATATTTTAGCGAAACGACAGTAAGGAATGGGCCATCAACAAAAAATCGGGGTTTAAAAAAAATAAATACACCAAATCTCGACAGTTGCTCTGCAACTGGATAAATATTACGACAACGACTGAGAGGGAAATGAGTTAACAACCACTGAAATATAAACTGGTGGTTAAAACCCTTCAACCATAAAACACAGAGCTCATTGCATGACTGTCACTATTATTTCACAGAGAACCATCATAAAAAACCAAGATGACCAATAAATAACCAATGTGCACCCATTACTTTGCTTGCAAATGCCAATATTTCGCAGTAATCACAGAGAATCAAGAACACAATATTTACACACAGTCGAAAACTCAAGAGAACACAGAACCCATGCATTCCTGAGCCACCATTTGATTCATAATATAGAGAGTCCATCATGGATGGAAAAATAAGAACCAAACTTGTGAGAAAATCGCTTCAATGATGAACTGGTCAAGTTTTCCCCTTCCAATCCTGAAAACACAGAGCTTTCACAACTGTTAAGCCCTAATATTGACTCATTACCCCTTAATTGGGGCATATTATATTAGTAATGTTATTTTATTTATGTCGGCTTTAGGCCATTAGTTGTAATTATACCTCCTAGTCTCCTATATATACCAAGGAGACATTTTC